>CAUYRT010036891.1:0-51250 GCA_963574885.1 Lepilemur ruficaudatus | reverse complement strand
GTCAGCCTAGCTCACAGCAACCTCAAACTCCTGAGCTCAAGCAATCCTTCTGCCTCAGCCTCCCGAGTAGCTGGGGCTACAGGCATGTGCCACCATGCCCGGCTAATTTTTTCTATATATTTTTAGTTGGCCAATTAATTTCTCTCTATTTTATAGTAGAGACGGGGTCTCGCTCTTGCTCAGGCTGGATTTGAACTCCTGACCTTGAGCAATCCGCCTGCCTCGGCCTCCTAGAGTGCTAGGATTACAGGCGTGAGCCACCGCGCCCGGCCTGTTCATTTGTTTTTTTAAGAGACAGGGTCTCGGCCAGGCGCGGCCGAGTTGCTGGGATTACAGGTGCTTCTCATGTTTTTCACCTACAAAATCAGCAATTTCATATGAGTCAGCATGACACGATCTACCTGGAAGACTGAAGAATTAAATGAGATCCTGTGAAGTACTTAGCACAGTGCTTGCATATGATAAGTGCTCAATAAACAACAGCCCTTATGCTATATAATAATACCTGTTTTGTATCTCCTATCTAGTACTGTGTCACCACTGATAATAATGGCACTGAGCATTGCTAGTTCTTTCAGCCCTGCTCCCCTTCCCGGACCCACGCGGCCTCCGTTTGCTGCGTGTGCAGGTGAGCCTTCTTCACTCAGTCGCCAGCAGTCAACGTCGCCACGAGCACAGGCGTGTGCAGGCGTGGTGCTGGGGCCCGGCATTCTCGTGCACAAAGGACGTAAGCCAGCGCTGCCTCGCGCTGGCCACTCCTCCCTGCGCGTGCTTGCTGGGAAGGCCCCGCCACCAGGCTCACGTGCGGGAGCCACATCACGCTCACAGTTGCTCGGGAGCTTCTAGCCTTCCGTAGCATCAAGGTCAGAAGTCAGTCTGCACTGGGGCAATTGATATTTTTTTTAACTCAAATGTAGGACATTACATTAATGTCTTAAAATAACAAATTTTTCTGGACCTGCCAGGTGCGGCCTGACATGGGGCCAGACCCCAGGGGCCCTTCCTGTCGGTGCCTCTGCGAGGTCTCCGTGTCGTCTGCTGGGGGCGTGCGACTGGGGCAGCCCCGGAAGCTTGGAGCAGAACCAGGCACAGCCAGGTGGACAAAGGCCTTTCTGGAGAGGAAGCAGGTGAGAGGAGGGAGCCCTGAGCAGTAGGGCCAGCCCCGGGGAGGACAGTGTCAGCTCAGGGTTGAATCCGGCCCACAAACCCTCTCTCCCTGAGCCCCTGCTCTAGGCCACTCTTGCTCGGGCCTAAGATCCCAGGGAAGATTCAGACCCGGGTCTTAGACGCATGCTGGGTCCTTCGAGGGGTGCTGCTGTACCCACTCGATGTCTGAGCCCAGGGCTTCATCTGGGACCCTGACTCCGTTGCCCAGTGGGCTCACCGTCCTTGCGATGGCAGGCTGTCTGGCTTCTGATGAAGGAACCCAGGAAGAAGGAAGGAAGGACATGGCTGAGGCCAGAGCCCTGGGGCACATCACCCAAGACTGCTCAGCCAGTTGGCGCGCTTGTGCGTCTGTGTGCGTGTGTGCACGTGCAGTTAGCAATTTACAAAGTCAGAGACTCAACCTGGATACCGATGCTTCTGTCCTCTGAAATTCGCCTCACTGAAGGCTGATGTGGGCTTCGCCACATGTTAGCTGTGTGACCCTGAGCAAGTCATTCACCTCTCTGTGCTTCTGCTTTCTCATCTGAGAAATGGGGGCAATAAGTCCTAACCCTCCAGGGTCATGAGAAGGATTCCTGAGACTGTGACGCGGAGCTCCCGGCGGTGCCGGGCACATAGTAGCGACTGGAGCCAGAGGCATGAAGTGTTTCTGGACCAGATGGTTCCTGGAAAGTTAACACACTGACTGCCACACTAGAAAAAAATATTTTTTCCCTGGGCCACAGTGTTTTATTATGAAAATAGAATAAAAACTTCGAAAACAAAACGATCCTGTCTAATTTAATGAAAAATTTGTTATTTTTTATTGTTTTCTGTGTGTGAGTTATATGCAACCACATGGCGCTAGGATCGGTTTTTACACCGCACGCCTCTTGAGTTGCATGCGACTCACGACATACTTATTGAAGTTGTTTCGGAGAATTGATGCTTCACGAGGCCCCCAGGCTCAAACGAGCATGAGTTAAATGCAACTCAGGTGGAAGCAATGCGCTAAGCCGCTGCAGGTCCCGGGGCAGCGGCTTGGCAGACGCAGGAGTGAGGCGAGGCTGCTCAGTGGGGTCAGGAGCGCTGTGCCACAACCTGGGGCCGCCCAGGGGTTCAGCCTCCCTCCGCTGCCCGCAAAGCCCCTGGTGCGCCAGACTTCAGAGGTGAGCACCCCTGACCCAGCCCATGGACTTTGGGCCCCGAACCAGAGTGACTTCCCCCCTCCGAGCCTCAGTTTTCCCATCCGTGAGAATGGAACAAAACCTCGTGGATGGTGAAGAGCCTCTGATGAGACAAAGCACATACAAGGTAACCACCGGGTCCCTTCCTTGTCCTGCCAGCCTCGACTTCCTCACTGACCAGATGGGGATGATGATTCCTACCTTGTCAATCAACAACCTGGAAGGACGCTCATGCAATGCTACGTGGAAAAAAGTAGGTTACAATATGGGTCACGAGGAATAGTGTCTCTATTTCCTAAAGAAAAAAAATATGTATCTGTAGAAATCAGGCTGGAAATATATATATATATAATTTTATAACTTAAAAATTTTTTTGAAAAAATATGGAAATTGGAACATAATGCGGACTGCTGGAGGCTGTTGGTAGTGGGGAGGCTGTGGACGAGGGCAGGGGTATGTGGGAACTCTCTGTACTTTCCACTCCATTTTGATGTAAACCTAAAACTTCCCTAAAAAATAGGTTGTTAAAAGCAACCATGAATCAGGAGGTGCGGAAGGGTAGAAGCCCCATGTCCCAGCGGCTCTTTTGAGTTTTCCTCGACAGCTAACATCAGTGAGGGGCCGTCGGCTCCTGGCAAAGCAATCTTGGCCCTTCCACACCAGAAGGTTGTTTCACCTCTTCTTACGACATGTGGCTCCATTTCACTCGCTTGCCCTTCATTAGAGCCAAACCTGACCTCTGACCCCTGCTGCTTTTCCAACGCTGATAACCCAGGACTCTTTGGGTTGTAAGTGACAGAAACCTCAGACAAGCATAAACCAAAAAGGTAATGTGGTGCGTGTAACAAGGAAGTCCAGGGTGGATCTCAGGCACGGCTGGATGCAGGTGCTCACACGCTCCATCAAGGCTCTGTCCGGTCCTCTTTCTCTTCAATTCTCTTGATGCACTGGGCACACTGGCTGCCAGTGGCCCCAATTTAGAGGAAAGAGGGCCTGTTATTTCAGCTGAAAAATCTCAGGAAAGTCTCTGATAGGTCCAGCTATGTCATGTGCCTACCCTGAACTGGGGCACGAGGAACTCTGATTGGCCAGGTCTGGTCCATGCCTACCTATGGCCAGGGTGCCGTGACTGACAGCTCCTGCAGGCCCATATGGGTGGGGACAGCTCCTTGAGAAGGAAGCATCAATCAGCTCACAGTCGCTCCTGCTTCCAGCGTCCAGGGCTCGGTGCCTGCTGAGCCCGCCACCTCTTTAGCACATGGGACAGAGGCTATCAGCTCAGGTCTGTGTTCCCAGGCCTGGGCCACCTCATGTGGAGGAAGGAGGCGGCACTTTGGGATGAAACAAACCTGGGCACGAATCCAGGCTCTGCCTGAGGGCTGTGTGACCTAGGCAGGTCAGCGTAGCTCTCTGAACCTTACTTTCCTTCCCCACCACGTCGCCCCACAGGAGGGTGTCAGGGATTTAAATTGGTCACTAAGGGGATGGTGGGAGCCCAGGGCCTGGTCCGGGCGAGACGGCCAGGATGGGGACACGGGACATTGCCTGAATCCGCAGAGGGGAGGTTGGCACCCGGGCTGCGTTGGCGTCTCCCCTGCTGTGCGGTCTTAGGCACACAAATCGCTGCTTCCCCAGGCCGCGCTTCCCCGCCTGCCAAAAGGAGAGAGACGCACTGTCTAGTCTATCTGCTGACGCTCCTGATAGAATGCTCGAAACCGGGGAGTTTATAAAGAAAAGTCATGCGCTTCTTATAGCTGTGGAGGCCAAGCAGTCCCAGGTCGAGGGGCTGCATCTGGGAGGGCCTTCTTGCTGGTGGGGACTCTCTGCAGAGTCCCAAGGTGGCACAGGGCATGACATGGCACGGGGCCGAGTGTGCTAGCTCAGGTCTCTCTTCCTCTTCTCACCAAGCTCCTGGGCCCACGCCCCTGACAACCCATTAGTTCCTGAATCCTTTAGTCCAGGGATGGATTCATCCATTCATGAGGGAATCACCTGTTAAAGGCCTCGCCTCTCAACACCGCCATGTTGGGGAGTAAGTTTCAGCCTGAGTTTTGGAGGCGACAGACATTCGAACCACAGTACGCGCCTGCTTCGGAGCAGCTGCGGAGGATGGGAGATAACACAGGTCCATTCCCAGAGGTCACACCTCTGAGTCTTTGCTGTTCCCTCTGCCTGAGATGCCCTTCCCCACCGAGGCTGCCGGGGTGAACTCCTTCCCACTCCTGCCTGGAGCAGGTCACGTCAGAGCCGCGCCTGAGTCCTTTCAATCCTGGCTCTGTGAACGGTTCCGATTCACCTGCTCCCCCAGCGCCTGGCAGGCAGGAGGCACCAAATAAGCATTTGCAGGACGAACGAATGCCCTCCAGGCTTTCTGCGGGTCACCCAACTCCAGCCCCGGCCGCTGGCTCCGTCTCTGGTGGCAGAGGAGGGGGCTTTCGGGTGAGGGAGGAAGTCCAAGTGGCATCTGGAAGCACAGGCGGCCGATTTCTAAGAAACCAGCTAGGGACAGGAAGGCTGGGCCAAGGGGTGCTCGGGACGGCTTTTGCTTTCAGTTTCCTGGGGCTGGAGCGGAGCAGGGCTCTTGGCTGGGAAGGGAGGGTGTCGCAGGCACGGTTTCCTGGGGTCAAGGATGCAGCCAGCACTTCAGGAAGGACGTGGGGCAGGGCTGGAGCCACACAGGCGTGAGGGTGGGTGCAGGGCGGCCGGGGCTGGGGGCTTCCCAGCAGGAACCTGCACCTAAGGGCCTGTGACCTGGCTCAGCCACCAACGCTCCCCTCCTCCCCCTGCCCTTTATTTTATACATGCCTTGGATCATTCATTCGTTCACCCATTCATTCCTTCACCTGTCCATGTGTCCTTTCTTTTGTCCTCAGGTTCTCATCCTTGTTTTCTCTCTCCTTCCTTCTTTTTCTTCTGATCCCTCCACCACCCTCCCCTTCTCCTCTCTGTCTGCGTCTCTCCATCTGTCGCCCGCTCCTTCTTGTCCGCCCTTTCTTGCTGCCTCCGTCCCTTCCCCTCTGTCTCCCCACCTCTCTCCCACTCTGTCCATCTCGTCTCCCTGTCCCCACCCCCTCGTTCACGTTCTTTTCTTTGTTCGGCCTTCCTCAAACTTCATCGTTCACCTACGATCATTTCTTAACCACATTTTTTATTTTTTAGACAGAGTCTCACTGTGTTGCCCGGGCTAGAGTGCCGTGGCGTCAGCCTAGCTCACAGCAACCTCAGACTCCTGGGCTCAAGCGATCCTCCTGCCTCAGCCTCCCAAGTAGCTGGGACTATAGGTGCCACCACCACGCCCAGCTAATTTTTAAATTTTTTTGTAGAGATGGGGTCTTGCTCTTGCTCGGGCTGGTCTCGAACTCCTGGCCTCAAGCAATCCTCCTGCCTCGGCCTCCCAAAGTGCTGGGATTACAGGCATGAGCCACCACGCCCCACCTACTTACCATCTTTTTTTTAACCAAATGCTCTCCCCCTGCAACTTTTTAAAAAACCTAAATCTCTACTTTAGTGTTGTCTCAGGCAGTAATGGCCATAACATCTCAGGTTTAAGGTAACAAATTTCCCCCTAATATACACTGAAATAAACATGTGACTATTAATAGCCACTAAGAGAATGTTGGCCAGTCTGAAAACTAACGCATGGGAGGGAAGGGCTATGTAGTGTCTCCTTCACGCAGGCAGGTGCCCTGGGTGGTCCTCCTCCCCACCCCCCACCGCACCCCCAGCCCGTGGCTGTCCGGGTTAGCCCGTCATCCACACTCCACGTGGGACTGTTATCCCACTTCTACAGAGCTTTCCTGGCACAAGGCATGCCTCTGCACACTTTGCACATATTAATGCATTTGCTCCCCTAACGGTCCTGGGAGAGAGCCACAATAATGATCCATACTTAACAAATGGAGAAACCGAGGCACAGAGAGGCTAAGAAAGCTTGCTCGTATCACAGAGGGGTTATGCTAATAGGGTGGTCCCTGACCCCTGGCACTCACAATCTAGAAGACAGAGCAAACTTCTTGGCAATCTCGTGTGGACTTTCACACGAGGCAGTGAGGCCCAGCAGAGAGACAAGGAGGGCTTCCTAGGGGAGACGATGGCTGAGTTGGGTTTTGAAGGCTGAATAGGAGTTTTCCAAGAGACAAAGAAGCAAGAGAAACATCAAAGGCTTTCCCTGAGGGGGCTTGAAAGGCCTAGGGAACCATGAGAAATTTGGGATGGTGGGAGCAGGTGCAGAGTATGACGGAAATGTATGTGGGGCCAGGTGATAAGGGGCCTCAGATCCCACAGGAAAAGGGTTGCATTTTACTGTCTGGCAGCTGAGAGCTACTAGAATGCTCTGGGGTCACCTCCTTGGTTCAAATAGTGCTTCTACTACTTGTACCAGCTGTGAGGCCATGGACAAGAAATTTAACCTCTCCTGGCCTCCGTTTCCTTGCCTGTAAAACGAGACACTGATGGCACCTACCTAGAAAGTGCTAGACATGCCTGGGAGCTGAGGGGGTGTGTGCCTGGGGGTGTGAGGCGATCAGATTGCCATTTGGGTGGTCCCACCCCATTCCCTCCTAACGCCTGCGAGGAACAGAGCCCACCTCTCTGGCCTCAGTTTCTCCATCTCAAATCCAGAGCAGGGGAGTGTGCTGGGAGGCTCCAGTGTGCCTTCCCCTCCCCCCACCCCTGCTGCCTGGCTGGGGGGCCCGGCAGCCCCTCCAGGCTGTACCTGAGGCAGTTTCACTCTGACCCACCTTCTGGAAACTGCAGCCTTTCTTGTCAGCGGGCCAGCGAGCAGGGCACTTGGCAAGGTGAGACGAAAACGCTGAGGCGCCCGGGGCTGGGCGTGCTGGGGTTTCATTTTCAGTGGCCTAATCTGGGAACCAGGGCAGGGCCCCCCAACCTAGTCCCTGCCCTGGGAGCATCGTGCCTGTCCCTGAGCAGGCACTCTGTGTTTTTTGTTTCATAATCACTTCCGTTTAATCCTCCACACCCTGTGATCTCTGGACATCTACCCCATTCCACAGGTGAGGAAACTGAGGCTCACAGTGGTGAAGGGACTACTTGCCCACAAAACACAGCTGGCAGCCACTCTTGGCAGTGTCCCCCAGGCGCGGGACAGGTGCCCTGGAGGGTCTCTGGATGATGGTTTTAGGTGGAACTTGGGGATACTTATAAAACATTGCGAACCCCTCCTGCCTCCACAAAACAGTGATTTTCTATTTTCTTTCTCTTGTAGTGTTTCTGCTCAAGCCAAGGAGAAAGTCTCATATTGGTGCTGTTGTGTCTTAAACACCTCTGTAACCCTTGCTAATATCTCCCCACCTCCCTTCCCCTCCTCCTCTTCCTCCTCTCCCGCCTCCCAAACTCAGAACAGACCTTTTGCTCAGAGCAGAGTGAGACCTCAACGTCTCAGTATCTAGCTAGAAACTGACACTGGGTGTCATTGCACAGTCTCGGGGTCACCTCTTTGTGGCAGGTGAGTCCTGGCTTTTCAGGCATGGTAATGATACGTTTCCCTTGAAATAAAATGTACTTAAGGAAACCGAGTAACTTGATTTGAAGAAAATATTAACTAACAGAACAGCTGGGGCTTAGATAAATCTGGCAAAAAACCCATAAAAATGGAGCTCAGTGACTGATGGCCGACAGCCTCGGTTTAGAGATGAAAACGAAGGGATGGCCACAATGCCAGGCGCCTGTGTCCGAAGTCACCTCCGCCAGGTTCGATGCCCACCTGCAGCGCGGCTCTGGGCAGCGGTTTCCTCGTCTACACAATGTAGATAGTAATAACCACACCTGGTCGTACAGTTCTTGTGACGATTAATGAATTACTTAGAACAATGTGTAGTCTAGCACCTAGACAGCGACCATTGGACATGGGTGACCTGGCAGCCACTGCTGTTATTAGCATGTGGCAAAGCTGAAATGGGACCCTGTCTGTCTGTCTTCGTGGCTATGCGGGTTCAAATCCATCGGGGCAGTGACGGGATGCTAAATGATAATCACTATTACGGTTCCGACGTCTGGGTGAGAGCCACTTGCTTTCCACTTGCGTAACCCTCGCGCCCTTTGTGAGGCAGAGCCCGGTGGGTATAACGGAGTCTAATGGTTGTTCTACAGACGAAGCCACTGCAGTCACGCAGCTGACGGAGTCGGGGCTTGAATCCAGGCCTTGCCCCCTCCTCTCCTTCACCAAGTCTCTGACCGCCCCTCCCAGCTTCGCCCAGGTGTGGGAGGGAGAGTGTGTCTCACTGCGCAGGCCACTGCAGGTCCCCAGGTGGGGCCAGCCCTGTCCTTGCACAGGATGCTGCTGTCTGGCTCCGGTTCATCCTCATTCGCATCCGTGCCCACCCCCCAGCCCAGCTGCCGGGGCTGCTGGCCGCCCAGAGCCGCTCCCCAGGGTTCCTGACCCAGCAGTCCTGGCAGCCCTCTTACGCAGCCTTGCAAAGAAGTCACCGGCCCCCTGCCCTTCCTGGCTCCCTCGGCCTCACAGCAGGCTGCTGAGACGCTCGGAGCTCTGGCTGGTTCCTCCAGGGTGGTCCTACCCGTCCGAAATGGAGCCTTGAGCACTGTAGCAGGTAGATGGGTCATGAGTTTGGCATCAGGAGCGCTTGGGCCAAACTCTGGCCCTGCCTTTTACACACTGCAGTGGGGACAATGTCTTTGCCTTGCTGAGCTTCAGTTTCCTCATGACACAGCCTGGGTGAAGTGTTAGCACCCATTAGGTGCTCAATAAATGGCATTAACACATTGACTGCCACACTAGAAAAAAATTTTTTTTCCTGAGGCCACAGTGTTTTATTAAAACAAAACAATCCTTTCTAATTTGCTATCTTTCATTGTTTTCTGTTCATGAGTTATATGCAACATAATCCACGTTTTTAGAATTAAATTGTCAATATATTAATTGTAGCAATAAGAACATCAACAAGATTTTCACAAACCAACTGCAGGGTTTTGCTTCACGAGGCCATGGTTCAAAACTGGCGTGAGTTAAATACAACTCACATGGCAGTCAGCGTGTTAACCCAGCAGCTATGCAAGAGCCCAGACCCGGGGAGGGCTGATCCCAATTAGCATCACCATCGCATTCCTCACGTGGCCCCACTTTCAGGCACCCTTTCATTTAACTTCGCCGGGCTGGGTAGTTATCCGCAGCATTTCCAGGTGAGGAAAAGTTCGACCTCGGGGCTGTGTGAGGTGGGGAGGCAGGGCTCGCAGCTGCGGTCTTGACCGTGCGCGTGCTTGCGATGTGCGCTCCCTGGGCCTCGTGGTCTTCCAAGAGCCTGGAGTCTGTGGGCAGGACGTGCTGGGTGGACCCGGGATCCCACAGAGGTGAGAGGGGCCAAGCAGGGCTGAGGGGTGCCAAGTAGCATTTGGGGGCAGTGACATCACCGGCATAGCACATGGTGGCCTTAGAGCACAGGAGCTAAGCAGGGGCTACGCTAACCCTAACCAGCCCAGCGGCTCCACTGTCCAGGCGCAACGGGCACCCAGGACACACCCGAGGCGGGAGGGAGCGGGTGAGTGTCTCAGCTAGACCCCTGGGGCTTCCGGGGAGCAGGGCAGAGCAGGGCCCGCTCCTGAGCCATGGAGGGCTGAGGGTGGCTGGCTAGAACCGCACTGGTGTAGGGGTAGGCGGCGGGGGCCCGTTTCCCACGAGGGATGTCTGTCGGGTCCAGGGCCAGGACCAGGGTTGAGAAAGGCAGTCTGAGCACCCATGGTGGGCACTGTTGTCACATGTGAATTTGCTTTGATGAAAACTGCACTCCCCTGTCTGAGGGACCTTGAGACCCCCCCACCCCCGCAAGCCCACCAAGTTATTCCTGGAAAGCTCTGAGCCCTGGGGAGGCTCTAGGCGATGGCAGTGGGAGGCCAGGCTAGGGGCTGCCAAGCAGGCTCCAGGTGGGCCTGGCCACACCCACCTGTCAGGTCCTGTGTGGCCCTCCCCAAAGTGGAGGTGGGTGCCGCCCCAAGAAGCTCACCGGGTTCTGGGGCGGCACATGCTGGGACTCTGCTCAGACTCGGTTCTGGCTGCGGCCTGGCCCACCCCAGCCGGCATTCCGAAGGCAGGTCCGGGGCTTTCTCTTGCTGAGGCCCGATTGGCTGGTGCTTAGGAGTCTGGCGGAGAATGAACTCCCCGACAAACCTACACATGCGCAGGAAGCCTCAGCCCGTGTCACCCTGCGGCCAGAAAATCTGTTCCCCACAAGCTCCCCATCAAACTTGCACTCCACACTTGTCACCTCGGCCTACAGGGCCCCAGTGCTCCGGTCCCTGCCCAGCCCGTCCACCGCCTTTGCCTCTACTCGGCCCCAGCCCAGCACCCCGCACCCCGCCTGGAGCACCCACCTCCCGCCCTCACCTGGCTGGCTCCTTCCTGTCTTTCTGAGCACAATTTCAGTGTCACCTCGGAGGAGCCTTCCTGCCCTTTCTCTCTAAACCAGCCCCACCCGCTGTCCGACCAGCCCGTTGGGTTTTCGCCTGAATGCTGTCGCAATGTTCTTGGAATGTTCTTGTGCGTTTATGCATGTATGGTTATTTGCTGTGAATCCCACGCTCACGTAGGGACCAGACGCTATTTCGTTCATTCCTGTGTCCTTTGGGCTTAGAGTAACAGGTGCTCGGTCAGTGCGTGTTATCGGAACCTCAGCTGTCATTTATTGAGCGCCTTGTCATTCAGAGGTGCATTTAGCACCTGCCGCATGCCGTGTTCTGTGCCAAGTGCTCTATGCCCGTTAGGTGAGAGAAGAGGCTCAGCTCTGCGTCCCCTGGGACAGTCACAGCTCCTGCTCAGGAGGCTGACGTGAGACGTAGGAATATGCATTGTCACAGGATGCCTCCCTCTTCCCTCCGCCTGCCCCGCTATTTCAGAAACCTGTTTAGAGTGGGGTGGACCTGGTGCAGGTCACTGCTGAGCTGTGTGACCTTGCGTAGGTGACTGCACTTCTCTGAGCTTCCATTTCCTCATCTGAGTCCCCAGCTCAGGGGTGGCTCTGAGGCTGGTCCAGGGCTGTCCGTGCACCTGCATGCAGTCCTGTCATTCCGAGGAGCCGCTCCTGTGCCCGCCCCAGGCTGCCGCAGCTCACCTACGCTCGCCGCACGGGCGACGCAGGCCCTCGCGCGCACAAACCCTCCTCTCACTTTTCATTCTTGTAAATTGACGTCAGCGCTGCTGAATCATGAAGCTGAGGTTTGAGAGCGAGAGAGAATCTGCACCCGGGAAGCCACACGGTGGGTGCACACACACACACACACACACACACGGTCCTTCTCCCCTGCAGTGGCGCCTGCACAGGATTTGTCACACGGGGCCTGGATTGCATTTCCTGGGGGCTTTTAAGGTCACTGTAAGTTAGTATAGATTTTTTTCCCCAAAAATGACTCTTGAAGGGACGAAGGGGCCAGCTCTGGGGAGTGTGACTAGAGCCTTTATTCTTAGCAGTTCCGCTTCAGGTTTTGTAAGGGGAATGGCTTTGGGTATCCATCACTTGTGGAATGAAAATAGAATTTTTACACTTTTTCCAAACGAGGTAAAAACCCTTGACATATACCGTAAGCTACCTGCCAATTCACCCCTCTTTACAGCAGGACCTGTTTCCCCATCTGTAAAATGGGTCGTTGATAGCACCTAAATAAACTGTAAGGCCAGGGTGAGGCTGAATGCTTGAACTAGTGACTACAGACCAGGGACCGGCACCTGCAGAGTGCCACATGTAACATCAACAGCTGCTGCTGCTGCTACTGTGACATCAGAGCACTGTGTTGCCGAGTGGGACCCAGCCTCTGAAGCAGTCCCGAGTGGGTTTGAAAAATCCGGCTCCGCCACTTGCTATGTGCCCCACTTGGCCTCTCTGGGCCTGTTTTCCCAGCTATGAAATGGGGGAGGGGTTTCTAACTCACAGGGCGGCTGTGAGGCTTAAACAGGGTAGCACGGCGCCCGGTGGCTGTAACCGACATGATAACCTGACCCCGAACATTGCCTTCTGGGATTTTTCCATTTTCCCAGGCAGTGGCCAGGGCTGGGGTGAGGGGTGGCAGGAGCAGCTAAAGAAAGAACAAGGACAGGACTTAATTTATCCACACAGCGGAGAAGGAAGGGCAGGGGGTGGCTAAAAATAAAAAGCAGAGATTCTTTGCGAGTAGAGACAGGACATCACCTCCTTCCCTCCCACCCCACCTCATAAAGAATGACGTTGCCACACCTCTGAGACCCTAAATCTCTTCTGGCCAGCCTAGCCCTCGAGGCCTGGAACCTATTTATTCCCCAAGACGAGCCTGGGCAGCTCCAGCTCTTGGACCATCCAGTTAATCTTGTGCTACACTTTCGAGTCTGAAAGGTACTATTAAACATTAGCACACTCCATTATCAGCATGTCCAAGGCTGCAGAGGGCCCTTCTAACTTCTGAAGACAGAGTGTGACATGTCCACAAGGCTGCTTAACCCTGAGCCTGAAAATAACTCTATTCACCATGTTCAGCAGTGAGTTCCCAGCATGGCCCATTGGTCACGCCAGCCACAGACACGGGAGCAGCCATCAAACCTGTGTCCTGGGCACTTTCTTGTGCCATGGGCCTGCCCCACAAGCATCCTGGAGTGGCTCTTTCCTCCCCTGGCTACTGAAAACATCACCTCCCCCTGCTCCCATCATGCACAGAAAGTTGTCCATTTTAGAGGCAGAAGTGGAGGCCCAGGCAGGCAAAGGGAATTGCCCACAGCCACCAGCAGGGCCCTCCTGCCACCACAGACCACAAAGCCTCTTTCTGGCTCCAAGTTACGTGTTCACCAAAAAGTACAGAAGACAGAACGGGGTGGGGGAAAAGGAAGTCAGACCCAGCCCTGTATCCCCATCCCATGTGAAACGTCTCCCTTGACGGGGTTTCTGAATGTGCCACTTCCAAACGCTCACCAAGCCCCCACCCCGCCCCGCCCCCACGCTCTTCCTGGAAGTTGCTGTGCTCACAGAACCAAAGAAGTTTCCTCTCTGTCATCCATTTGAAACAGATTCTGGGTGGACAGCCAAAAAAAGGCTTGAGTGTCTTCGGGTGTGTGCGTGCAAATTTACCCATTACTGGGTTTTCTCTTCTGTAAAATGGGGTAAGAGCCTGGACTTCACAAGGGTGTACGCCTATAGGATTAAGCAAATTTAAGCAAAGAATAGGGACTGGCACACAGTATGTGCTCAAATGTGAGCTCGCATCTCTCCCCACAACACCAAAACTAGACCCCTGGTTTCTGTCCCCGACAGTCCCAGGTGGAATTGTGCAGGGTGCCCAGACACAGAACATGCCCCCCTCATGCCATCTCCAGCTGAACAGGTCAGTCTTAGGACCCTTCTCCCTTGGACATGTTCAGAACCAAGGAAAACTTCTGGCCAAAGCACACGCTCTAGAAACTTTTCTTTAAAAAAAAACTTTCATAATAAAGTTTATTACCTAAACTGGCTGTAAAAAATATAAAATAGGATTCTGCACAGCAGAAAAATAAAGCCAGAGACCCTCCCCCAACCCCTGGTTTGTGCAAAGATACTGGGTGTATGTAAACATGAGGAGGTAGGAGGAGCGGGTTCAGGTCCTGGCCCCAGATACAGTTAAGCTGCTACAATGACCAGGGCACCCAGAGGGAAGCATCCCCAAGAGGTGAGGAGGGGTCTGCGGCCTCGTCTCCAGCTGAGAGCGGGAGGCGACTCGCCCCCACACCCGCTCCCCCCAACCCAGGCGGGGAGGGCACCCACGTGGTTCCAGTCACATAATAATAATAACAGAAAATAACAATGCGCCCCAGTTAATGCTCCGTGCACGGCGGGCGCGGCCGATCAGATCTGGAAGGGGAAGGAGCTCAAGTAGTCCCGGAGTACGGGGTTGAGGGGGATGCGCGCCAGGTTCTCCCGGCCCACCGTGGCCACGATGCGCTGGCGGCACAGCTCCTGCAGCGGCCGCACGCGGCGCTGGCGCAGCGGGGCCCCCAGCATGCGGCGCGGCGCCGCCACGTAGTGCTCCAGCAGCTCGAACAGGCAGTCGAAGCTCTCGCGGCTGCCGTCCAGGTGGAAGCGGCCGGCCTGGAAGTGCACGCGGATGCTCGTGGGGCCCGAGGCCATCTTCACGCTCAGGGCGAAGAAGCAGTTCCGCTGGCGGCTGTCGCGCACCAGGAAGGTGCCCACGGGCTCGGCGCGCAGCCGCTCGTGCGCCCCGTGCACGCTCAGAGGCCCCCAGTAGAAGCCGCAGGCGTCGAGGAGCGCGCTGGCGCGGGTGATGCGCCGGTAATCGGCGTGCGAGCGGAATGTGCGGAAGTGCGTGTCGCCGGGGGCCGGTGCCGCCGCCGGTGCCTGTGCCGCCAGGCAGGGCCGCGGGCGCGCTGGGGCCGCGGGCGAGGAGGAGGAGGAAGAAGAGGAGGAAGGCTCTGGCCGCCGTCGGGGCTCTGGTGCCGTGGAGATTGCATTGTCAGCTGCCACCTGGTTGTGTGCTACCATCCTACTCGAGGGGCCAGCCGGAGGGGTGGGCCATAGCGTCCGGGGGTGCGCTGATGGGGAGACAGAGGCAGTGAGCCGCAGCGTCCCGCGGGGGCCGGGGCTGGGCAGGTGAGCGGCCGCGAGGCAGCGCGGGAGGAGCGCGGGCGAAGCACCAAGTGCGCGCGGCGTCTCCGAGCCTCTGCGGGCTCATCTACAAAATGGGCTCTTCAGTCCGCGGAGCCCTTCCCGGCGGTGGGGGGGCTCGGGGGGCGGAGTCCACCTCCGGGGAGCGGAGAGGGGGGCGTGGAGAGGTGCCCCGGAGCAGCCTGCTCCGGCTCCGGCCGTCAGGCCCGCGGCCGCCGCCTGCTGGCCAGGCCGAGATCGGCGCCCGGTCCGGGCGGTTTGGGCACAGGCAGCAGAAAGACTGCGCTGCGGGAACCCCGCGCGCGCGGGGGGCGGCTTGGGTGGGGCCGGAGGGGGGAGTCCAGAGGCGTGGCGGCTGCGACCCCACCACGCAGTCCCCGAGCCGGTCCGGCTCCGGCTGCTGGCCGCCGGTCCTTTCCTCCCTTCTCCCTCCCGCCTCCTTGCCCTGTGCCCAGCTCACCTGGCGGCGGGGCGCGGGGCGGCAGGGGGCTCCGGGGCGGCTCTCGCGCATGCTCCGGGGCCGAGAGCCGTGCAGCTGCCACGGCCGCAGCTCGCTCTGCTCCGCGCCCGCCCCTGCACCAGTCTTTTAAGCCGGAGGCGCGTGGGAGCCACGCCCCCTGTAGGCCACGCCCCTGTAGGCCACGCCCCCAGCGCAACTTTCGGTTTCTCTTTGCGTCGTGGCGCTGGCGCTTGCCGCCTGTTTGCGCTCTCCGCGATTCTCTAGCTGGGGACCTTGCACCCCGACTTCGCCTCGCACCTGCCCTAGCGCCGCTGCATCCAGGGGCGCTGGCCCGGCCCTGAACCTCCGGCCACTTCTTGAACGTCCCCTTCGGACCTGGCCACCCCACTTTTACCCCTGCGCCCTTCGGTCCTGGATTTCTGCAGCCAAGCCGTTCGGGAAGCTCTAGACTGGCGCCGACACACGCCCCTCCCCACCCATCTGGGGCAGAGCTGTCCCCTACTGCCCCGGAGTGGGATCCCTCCAGGAATCCCCAGGAGGTCCCCTCGGGACGGCTCCCGCCCCACGCAGCCCCGGAGCCGGCCGACTGCTGGCTGCCATTTCTTGGCTTGGGCTTCCCAGGAAGCGGCCGCCTGACCACAGGCTTCAGAGGAACCCCTCGGCGGGGCGGGAGGGGCGCCTCGACGCCGGGCCCAGTTCCTCGGAAACCGGGCGGGGCGCTCACGGTCCCCAGCGGCCTCGGCCGCCCTCCCTGCGCTCCCGCTGCGACAGCTGGGGAAACTGGCCTGGGGAGGGGCTGTGATTTGCAGTGGCTGGCGGATCAGGAGCTCCGGACCCAGCTCTCACCCTGCCTGTTTTCATTTTGGGGAGAAAGAGCAGCCGGGTGCCTCCAAACGCACTTTGGAGACCCATGAAAAAACGGTGCATTTGTAGATGTGGTGATCAGAAAACTTTTCCTGGCCCTCCTCTGCCCCTACCCCTACCTACCCCCTCCCGCTGCTCCATCCAGCACCTGCCCTTCACCCCCGCCCTCCCAACCCCACACACATATTTGGGCTCGGGATGGTGCGGGGTCGGTGGTCAGGGCTATAATTTGTACACGTGTGTGAGTTAGCGCTTCTGTTTGTCGTGGAGGCCGTAGAGCAGGTCCCGGCTGGTGTGTGTATTTGTGAATGAAGGCCGGCAGGGAGCCCCAGAAAACTAGGGGGCACACAAAAGACTCGCCAGGCTGGCGGGGGCTCGGTGGCTGGCCTTACGCCGGCACACACTGCCCTCTGCAGACAGCTCTCAGGATGCAGCCCAGACGGCTCTGCCCGAAGTCCTGGTGCCAGGTCCTTCTTCCCGCTCCTTGGCCTCAGAACGCCAGGCGCCCCCAGGCAGAGCCTAGGTTTCTGCGTTTGCCCGTGAGCACAAGGGGGTGGCCCAGAATCAGCCTGGCTTAAGACCCCATCAGCTCCCTGAATTTGTGTTTGTGGCCAGGGCTGGTGATAGTCACTGATGTGGCTGTTTGGGTGCATGCATGTGCACATGCACACCAGGAGGTAAGACAGAAAATGCCTAGTCGTGTGTGCTCCGGGGGGCAGGTGCTGTGGTCATTCTAGAGATGTCGACCAAGCACTGCTGGGGGCCACACCCTGTACTGGGTGATGGATAAAATATAAAGCAGGAAAGGCATGACAGGTCACCCCTGTAATCCCAGCACTTTGGGAGGCTGAGGCAAGAGGATCGCTTGAGGCCAAGAGTTCAAGACCAGACTAAGCAACATAGTGAGACCCTGTCTCTACAAAAAAGAGGGGGAAAAAAAATTAGCCTGGCATGGTGACATGCACCTATAATCCCAGCCAGTCCAGAGGCTGAGGCAGGAGGATCACTTGAGCCCAGGAGTTTGAGGTTGCTGTGAGCTATGATGACGCCACTGCACTCTAGTCCAGGTGACAGAATGAAACTATCTCCAAGAAAACAAAATATGTGTGTGTGTATGTAATTAAAAGCCAGACTTTGGACTCAGACCCAATTCTAACTCTGCAACTTTCTAGTCTGTGACCTTGAGCATGTGATTAACCTTTCTGCCTTGGCTTCCTCATCTGTGAAATGGGGATAATAATAGGACCTCCCTCTTAGGGTTGTGATGGGGATTAAATGGGCGATTATGGGTCAGGTGCTGAGAAGGGCCCCTGGTGTATAATAAGCACTCAGGAGGTGTTTGCTGTTGTGAATGTTCTTCGGAGGCCCTGTGGGTGTGGCAGCACGATGGAGCCCACAGACACGTGGCTTCACCCCTTGTGTCCATTTTCAGAGCCCTAGCCCAGGGAGCACAGGCCAGAGAAGGCGTGGCGGGGGAGGAAGAAGAGGAGGAGGAGGAGAGCTGCTTGGGGATAAACTAGGCACACGTGGCCACCGGTGACAGTTATCTTTGGTTTCATTTTCTGAAGTCCTGAGTTTAAAATGAAACCAAATCCAGATGCCAGAAGAGAAAAAGGAAATGTGCTGATTGACAAGCGTCTGGTCCCACAGGGCTGCGCACCAGCTCACGGGTGGCCAGGAGATGTGAAGCCCTCAGGAGCTCAGACTCCACAGCAAGGTGGGCCCTGGTTCCCATTCCAGGCCTTCTGCTTCCCAGCCATGGGACCTTGGGCACAGCGACTTGCCCTCTTGGGGCCTCACTTGCCCATCTGCAAAATGAGCATTGGAGCTTCTGTGCCGCACACAGCGGCAATGTATGCAAAGCCCAGAGCAAAGTGCCAGGCACACGTGACTTCTTGTCACAGGGCAGATGAGTCAGCCCTGTGTCCACAGCTTGCCAGACCATAGCCAGATGTGCGGCAGGTCCTTATAGCCCAGAAGTGAGGGGCCCAGCGAGCAGCTGGGGAGAATCACGATCCCAGCCCAGGGAGCTCAGATCAGTTTCTCTTTCCAGCTCTGGCAGCGCCATGCTGGGAAGAGCAGCCCTTCCTCAGGGCTTGTGATCCTGAAGCTGGCCTCTGCCCCACCGTCTTCACCCTCCTTTTCCTCTAACCCATGAGTTAGCATGGTTCCCATGGGAGTCTGGGCCCCTGGAGTCCCCAAGCTGTGGGACTCACGGTGTGAATTCTTCCATCCACTGGTCTGGGTTTAAATCTGTCACTTCATAAGCATGTGTCCTGGCACAAGCGTCTTAGCTTCTCTATGTCTCAGTTTCTATACTTGTAAGACGGGGTAGTGACATATCTATTTCACTCCTTCCGTATTTATTCAGCAGGTAATTACTGAGCGCCTACTGCGTGCTGAGCACTGGGGACTTGGGGGTCTTCAAGCAGGCGTAGAGGAGACAATGTAATTCACATGATAATTTCAGATCCGGCTAAGTGCTATGTAGGAAATAAACAGGGCGAATGGAGTGACGAGGTGTTTGTGGAGTGAGATAAAGCAGTTAGGAAAAGCCTTTTGGAGGAGGTCATATTGCAATGAGGTCTTTCTAAAAGTGGGGTGACAGCCAGTGCAAAGGCCCTGTGGTGGGGGTGATTGGCATGCATAAAGATCGGAAAGGAGATGGGTGTGGTTGGTTTAGAGAGCAAGGGCATGAGTGTAGGGGCTGGCAGGGGTCTGATCGATCAGGAAGAGCTTGTTGGACAGTGGGAGGGGTTTGGATTCTACCCTGACAGGGTGGGGCAGCCATCAAAGCCAGGAGCCATCATAGGATTGGGTGTGGAAAGACCTCTGGCTGCTGACCTATGGGATGTTGTTTAGCCACATGAGCTATCATGGTGGCCTTGAGACACACCTCATTCCCTGACCCCTTGGGTGTCCCTACACTAGCCCCTGAAATGGGAGTGAATATAGTTGTAAGGGACAGCTGGGACATTCATGGTTTGGAAAGAGCACTGCCTGGGGAGTCCACGCCTAAGTTCTGGGTCAGTCCTCACTCCCCAGGAGACCCTGGGGAACAAATCCCCATTTGCTGAGCCCCTCCGGCAGGCCAGGTGATAGTGTTTTGTGTATTATCTCATTTAATCTCTCCCTTGGTCCTGTGATTTGGAAATCGTGTGCTGCTGTTTCTAATATGAGGAAAGCACAGCTTAGACAGCTGGGGGACCTTGACAAAGGTGTTTTGGGGAGCCCTGGGGCTTGGCGGAACCTGGCTTGAAGGACTTTGTCAGGAGACGTTGCTTTGTTGTTGGGTAGAGCAGCAGTCCCCAACCTTTTTGGCCTCAGGGACCGGTTTCATGGAAGGCAGTTTTCCCACGATGGGGTGTTGGGGGGAGGCAGAGCTCAGGCGGTGATGCCAGCGATGGGGAGCAGCTGTAAACACAGTGAAGCTTCTCTCGCTGGCCCGCTGCGGCCCAGTTCCTAAGTCTCACAGAAGACGATTTGTCCACTGGCGGGGGTGTTGGGGGAGGCGGGGGCAGGGAGCAGCAGGAGACGAGCTCCGGAGGTGATGTCCAGCCAATTCCTAACAGGCCACAGACCGATACTGGGCTTCAGCCCCAGAGGGTTGGGGACTACAGGGGTAGAAGTTTCTCTCCTGTTCCCGCAGCAGCAAATGGGGGCGGGGAGGGGTGCTGAGCTGGGGCACCAAGTCTGAGGAGAAGGCCTGAAAGGCCAGGGGGCGATGACGTGAGCAGTGGACAGGCCAGTCCTGGGGAGACTTGGCCAGACTCTGCGCATAGGCCCCCGTCCCTGTGTAACAGGTGAAGAAAGGAGACATCAAGTCAGAGATGGCGTGAAGCAGCCAGCACTGCCTGGCTCTCAGAAAGCAGTCGCTGTCCTTATGTGAGCAGCTCCAAAATGGGAGGGGCAGGAAAGGGGATGTCGGAGAGCACTGGTCGGAGGGTCCAGGCGCCCCTGTTCCCAGTCCCAGCTCCGCACCTCCACCAGTGATGTGGCTTTAAGCAAATTAAGCCAGTGGCCCAAAGAAATGTCACAAAGCCCGAGTGTGGAAGGTCCCGTGCCTTTCCATCAGTAAGTCCCTGGGGATCCGATTTATTCCATTTTTACACACTGTTCTAATAAGCCAAAACAGTCCCCCCACCCCGCTTAAGTGACAAGTTAGGTGTTGGCAGCTGACAAGTAGCAAGTGCCGTAGGTGTAGAAGGGGAGAAAGAATTTGCAGAAGCTATGAAGCTAGACACAGGACTGACAAACAGCAAGCAGGGGACAGTTAGAAAGACAGTCCAAAGCCCCCACTGTGACGAAGGCCACTGGCCAGGCACCAGGAGGAGAGGGTGGCTTTGACCCAGTTCTCTCCAAGGAGGCACCTCGTTTTGGGGCGCACAGACCAGTGGCAGTCTCAACACGTGCTGTGACACAGGAAGCTCAGTGTCTACTAGCGTCAGTGGCACCTGGCTCAGCTGGCAGGCCCCCGAGCAGGCTCAGGGAGGATGTCACCCTTGACTGAGTTCCGAAGGAAGATGGATCTCGCCAAGGGAGGGGAAGGGAGCACTCCTGGCAGGACAAGGCAAGAATTTGAGGACTGCAGGAGATGAGGCAGGTAGGAAGCCCCAGCCTGGCCCTGATGGCGTGTAGGAGGGGCAGGTCTGGGGGACGCAGCAGCCTGGGCTGGCCTGTCCCTGCCCTGGGACACTGAGTCCCTCTGGGGAGCCTCCTGGGTCACCTTGCCCAGACAGCGAGCCCAGAGAGGAGGCTGATGTTATATTCAGCATGCCTGTGCTGTCTCGTCTCAGACCCAACAAAGCTTTGCCAAGCACTGATTAGATGCATTCACGGATGCTCGTTCCTTGTTTTGCTTTTTAATTTTTCGTTTCCTCATACAAAATAATTAAAGCATTTCCCCTCCCCAGAGGTAACCCCGAGCACAAGCTAAGTCTGTGTCCTTCCAGATCTTTCTCTGTGCACTTACGTGCATGTACTTTGACCCATAAAAATAGTGCTGCTCTGTGTAGGATGTCCCCTCTGCAAGTGGTATATCTCTCTCCATTGCACCCTCTTCCCCGGGTAGCATATCCTGACAATCTGCATCGATCATGTATAGATCAACCTCATTTTTCTTAAAAACCACATATTCCTCAGGGTAGCCACTTAGCCATCTCCTGTGGGTAGACACATAGGTTGTTTTTTGCTCTTGCAAACAACGTGGCCTTGAGCCTCCCTGCACGACCCCGGGCACACATGCCTGTGCGCGTTTACCCCCCACAGTAGCATTCAACCGTATGTTTCCCCATGCCCTCGCCAGCGCTCATTATCAAGCTTTTCCATTTCGCCTATTTGATGGGTACACAAGTGGCATCTCATTGTTGCTTTAATGTGTAATCCTCCTTCCATTTATTCAACAAATATTTACTGCACTCCTAATGTGTGCCAGGCACCGTGCTGTGTACTATAGATGCAGCAGTGAAAGCAACACGGCCCCTTGGGAATCTCCGTAAAGCAAGGGATGCAGAACAGGCTCAGAGAGGTTGAGAGACTGGCCTAGGGCCGCCCAGCAAGGGGCTGGGGGAGCTGGGGTTTGACTCTGGGTCTGTGTGGCTGCGGAGGTGGAGGTGTTTTTCCTCCCGAATCTTCCCTCAAATGGGTGTCTCCGCCCTGGTCTGTGCTGCACTTCCCTGGCCGCTCCTCCCCCACCCCCAACCCGAGACCACTGGGTTTCCCCTTAGCGACCACTTGGGCCTGCAGGAGTGACATCCCCCAGGTGACTGGGCGGACAGCCTCACGACAAGCCAGGCCACACTTCAGTATTTCCCAGACCTCACTGCACCCCAGTGTCCCACTTACATTAAATCTCTCCACCAGAGAGTCAGCATCCCGTACCCTCTCCATGGCTGGATTTGTCATCTCTCTCTGTTTCCTGAACTCGGGGTTCCGGCAGAGCTGCCCACCTGCTGTCCCCACCCCATCCAAGCCAGCGAAAGACTGAGCCTGCGGTCGGATGTTTCCTCTTGTTGCTGCATGTCTAGGAGGATGGTATGCACTGGGAGTGCATACCTGCACATGTGTTTCGGGGTGTGAGGGCCTGCCTGTATGTGGAGGGGGGCGTGCATGTACTGGGGTCCCTGGGTGACTGTGGGTCTCTGCGTCTGAGTGGATGTGCACGGCCGTGTGTTTGTATACGTGACTTGGTATCTACGTGCTCGCACCACTTCCATCTGACTGCTGGTCTCACCACGCACGTGACCGATCCATCTGCTCATAATGAAAGATCTCCTGCCTTCAGTAATCATATCATAAAAGGACACTGCCCAGGGAGTAGGGAGGTCCTTTGGCAAGTGAGGCTCAAAGTCTGTGACCTTACCTCTGACCCTCTGTCTCTGCCTCCTCTTCCAAAATATGCTTCCCCAGAAGGTCTTCCCAGGCTCTTTTGCACTGCAGTGTCAGTGATCATCATGGCTTTATGTGGCCTTGCATTTTCAATAGGGAACCAGGAGGTTTTGGGCAAAACAAGAATCTCTAACCTCAGACCTGCCTGCAGGGAGACCTTGATCAAGTCATTTCACCTCTGAGTCTCAGTTTCTTCATCCATAAACTGGGACAAAGCCTGTTGCTGGGCGTGTGTGGATTCGGTAGAAACCTTTATGCCAAAGTCTCTGGCATCTCGTAGGTGCTCAATAAATGGTAATTTCCGAGTCTGCTTGGGCCCTTCCCTGTGGCCTCTCACAAGGGTGTGTGGAAACAACCTGGAACATTTCCCTGTTGTGGGGGGAGGAAAGGATAAAGGGACCCAAGGAAAGGAAACTGAACCCCACGGGGACCCCTCAAGGGAGGCACCGTCAGCCTCCCCTTTTATAGATTTGCTCAAGCTCACACAGCTCAGATCTGAAAGGGGCCCTCTGCTGAACCAGCCTGCATGCCACTGCCCGGGCCATGCTCAGCGGCCTCGAGTCCTGCAAAGCTCAGGCTTCCCGAAGGTCTTCCTCCACAGCTCCCCCCTGTCCCCCACTGCAGACACCCTGTCCCATGCCCTTCCCCCACCTATTCACCCCATTCCTGCAGCCCAGATGCCAAATGAAACACAAAAGGTAACCACAGCGACCACACATCTGGAGCGGGTGCTGGGAGCCTGCTGAGACCCGAGGTCAGAATCGTGACCCCAACAGACGAGGCAAGTGAGCCTCAAAGCAGATGTGACCGGTCTACCGTCCCCCTGCCGGGAGCGTGGGAGCCAGAGCAAACCTGAGTCTGACCCTGAAACCTAGGCTGATAGGGTTGAAGGTCAGAAGCTAATTTACACGATGTGATGTTGAGCATTCCCAGATCCTTTTGTCTGGCGGCTAGCGCTCCTTCTCAAGAAACCGTCTATCTAGTTCTTTCTACATTGAATTAATAGCAAAGGCTCACTGCATGCCCACTGGGTGCCACGCTTGGGCCTAGACGCTTCACACACCACCACGGTCACCCCTCCCAGCCTAGCCAGAGCACCTGCACCCATTTTGTGGATGAGACAAGTAATCTGTGTCCACGTCTGTCCCCTAACTCAGTTGGAAGCTATGTGGGTGCGGGGACCTTTATCTGCCCTCCGGGGCGTAACCCAAAGCCTACACAAGTCGGCACTCCGGAACGTTTGCTGGAGGAGGAGGAGGAAGGCGGGGCTCTGGGCATGCTTTCGAGAGGAACTTCCAACCCACCCATGTCGAAGATGGAGATGCCCAGTGCTCACCCAGCACAGGTCGCCATCCTGCCCGCCGCTATGCCCCTCCTGCCCCTATGACCCAGTTTCCATGCAGCTGCCGGTGCCATCTTTGAAGACACACACCAGGCCCTGTCATCCAGCCAGTGAAGATCCTCCGTGACCACTTCACACTGAGAATCGTGTCCGAGCTCCTCCCGGGGGCCTGCAACCCCCCGCGTGGTCCTGCTCCCGCCTCCTGTCCCAGCAGCTGCATAGCCCGCGCTTCTCCCGTCTTCAGACACAAGCCCGTTCCCTCGCTGGGGCTTTGGTGCTTGCTATTCTGGAGGGACAGAGCCTTCCCGGGTTGTCCCATGTCACCTCGCCCCACTCTGTCATACGACTTGAACAGCAGGTCTTGTGTTTGTGTTTGGACTGCAAAGAGGACAGTGCCTCTTGTGTCCTCTGTGTGTTCCCAGAGCCCAGCATAGCCCCTGAACGGACTTGGCCCCTTAGTAAAAGTTTGCTGAGGTGGCAGCTTTGAGGACTATTTTACGGAATCGATAAGGCCCAGAGAGGTTGACCACCAGCCTGTGTCACAGTAAGTGCGCAGGATTCAAGCTCAGGAACGCTCTGACCTGCAAAATGCACATTCCTGACCCCTCTTCCTGCCTGTCTCCTGCCATGCTCTTGGGTGAGATACCTGTGGATCACATGGAGCAGCATATGGATCTGTGGGCGTCACGTATGTGTGTGTGCACGCATGTGGGAACATGCAGGGCCCGGGAGGAATATTGCCCAAGCTCAGTGTTGCCCATCAGTTTCAAGGCCTCTTGGCATCTCACCCTGTTCGTTTCTGCCCCTGTGCTGGCAGAGACCCCTTATGCTTTCACGAGGTCTTACGACAGGCCCGTCCCTGCCCCCATGTGTTCGGCTTCCCCACCAGGCCCCCCAAAATGTGACACCTAATCCTAGAGAAATCAAAATGCTGACGCCAGGATAGTCATCCAGTGTACAAGCTTTAATCACTGTTGCATAGAAATCGCCGTAGTAACATGTTCCTGCTAAAAGATTGACTTTGTCCTAGCATTCCACGCCTGATGGCACTTCTCACTTGGGTGAAACACACAGGAACAAGCCGGGGAGTGCTGTCTCGTCACTTGTATCTCCGCCCTAAGGGAGAGGAGAGGGAAAGGACCTTTAATAGCTGAGTACTCCAGTCACTGAACTCCCCACCCATCCATCCACCCAAATCCATCCATCCACCCACCCATCCCTTTATCATCCACCCATTCGCTAGTTCACTCTAGTCAACATTTCATTCTCTCCATCCTACCCCATTAATCTAAATAGCTGTTCCGTCCATCAGTTCAGGTACTCCAGTTATCGATCCAGTAAACTATTCATTCAGCCATCAGAACTCATCCATTCAATCCATCCACCAACCATATCCTTCCAAATCAAATCAGCCATCTACCCAACCAGCCAACCACTGCATCCATCCAATCCCATTTATTCATCCATCTGGCTAATTGCATCCAGCTTTCCTGTCATTCAACCGATGTGTCCATCCATCCATCCGTAGATCACTTCTTTTACCCATCTGTCTACCTGACCAACCTTACAGTAATTATGTACCCACCCAGTCATCCACCCAGCCTGCTTCCATCTAGCTAATCTGCTGTCCGTCCCTCCTCCCAGTCAACCCATCCAGTTAAAGAACTGGTCTGTGCATGCCACCAGCCACGTGCCATTGTGTCCCCTCCCCCCTCCACCCCTGCCTGCAGTTCCTCTGTGACCCGGCTTGGGGGGAAGGGCCCTGTGGCCCTCCTCCCCGCCTCCCCCTGCCTGAAGGGTACCTGTGCTCCGCCTCTTTGTTTTGTACACCTGCTGGATCCTCTTGCCCACCTTTCTCTTGTTCACCTTGCTCTCCAAGGTCTTTCTGTTCCTGGGGCAGCTGCCGCAGTGGGCGGTGGGCCGCGTGCGAGGTTGGTGGGAGTGCATGCTCTGTTTGTGGTGCTTTGGTGGCTGGCTGGGGCTTGGGCTCTGGCTCTGGTGGCCGGATGGGCTGCAGGACCCCGGTGGGCTGTGGTGGCTGGTCGGGCTCCGGCTGGAGCTCCGGCTGCAACCCTTGTTCCGTCTGCAACTCTGGCTGCAGTTCTGGCAGTGGTGGCTGCGGTTGCACTGGCTGCAGGCGTGGCTGTGGGGCCGAGAGTTGCCGTGGGGCTGGGTGTGGGGGATAGGAAGGCTCTGCGTCTTGGTGTCCATGGGAGGCCACGCTCGGAGGGGCAGAGGCCTCCTCCTCCTCCTCCTCTCCCCGCGGGCCCAGCTTTACAGAGACCCTGGCGGCCCCTGGTTATATAGTTGGGGCCGATTATGATGGCACAGTCTCAGGTGTAACAGACACAGCCCAGCTGGGACAAAGCCCCCTACCCCCACCCCCAGGGCGGGGCAGCTTTCAGGGCCCCCTGGGGCGGTCACATCTGTCGGTTAAGGGCGTGGGTCAGATTGGACTGAGCAGTCCCAGATCTGCTGCTCCCGCACGATCAGCCCTGGGCCTTTACCTCTCCAAGTCCTAGTGTCCCCATCCTTGCAGGATAGGGGCAATAATTGTACTGACCTCATACGGACATCAGAAGAATTAAATGAGAAAATCTCTGTCCGGCAGTTAGCTCAGGCCCCGGCCACAGTGGCAGCTCAGTAAACGTCGTTGACTGACGTGGTCAGTGTTTGCTTCCTCTGCCCGGCAGCTTGGGTGACAGTAGTGCAGCCCAGACCCTGGTGGCGGGTGGTGGGTGATCTGTAAGACAGTCAGTGCCCGGATAGGTGTCAGGCAGGTGGTGAATGCTTCGGCTGCCCAGTGGATGAATGATGGATGATGAGAGTAACTGAGGGGACCTGCCCACCTGCCCAGCAGGATTTAAAGTTGGGAGATTTAGAACCAGGTGCAAATCCCAGTTTGCACCGATGTCCAGTCTGGGCTGTGTCATTGTGGTTTCCAAGGCCTGGTGGCCGTAGATGACGAGAGGGGTGTCCGTCCTTCTTTCCTGGTATCGTGAGCCCGAGAGGTCTGTCAAGCCACAGGAGGCCCCTGGAAACCCGTCTTCCTCCTTTCAGTTCCTGCGCCCTGACTCTGCTTCCCCCCGGCGAGTGGAGCCACGTCCCAGCCGCGCCGTGCTGCTCACACACCAGTGCAGGGGAGAAAGCCCACGCTCGCCGGCGTGCACCAGCCCCCGTGCGACTCCCTCGTCTCCGCGGTCCTTCCAGAGCCCCCAGCCGCTCCCAGGTCTTGGCTGGGGCCCCTGGGCTTAGCTCTCGGCCACTCTTGGCCCCCCCGGCTTCTCCCCCGACGTCCCTCCCCAGCGGGTCCCAGCCCACGCGGGCTTCCCGCTCTCTGTTGCCAGGCACAGCGTCGCCTCTTGTCTCCAGGATCTGCTGTCACCTGCTTTCATCGAAGTTTATTTCTTAATAAATGTGTCAAATGACTTATGGGGAGAACCACCCTCCTACCTCCCGCTTGCCTGGGCCCCGGGCCCCACCCTTTCCAGGCAGCTCTGTCCTCGAGCTTCACGGTGACCCTCTGTAACGAGCCAAATGCTGGCCCCCAAAATCTATGTCCACGACTTACCCCACGAAACCTGTCCATGTGACCTTATGCGGAAAAGGTGTCTTTGCAGGTGGAATTAAGCAAAGAACCTTGGGCTGTGAGCACGCCGCAGTGCGGGCCCCTAAATCCGTGGCGAGTATCCCTGTGGTGAGAGACGGAAGGGGTGACACAGGGAAGAGAGGCCTCGCGCAGGTGGAGGCACGAGACCAGCTAGGCAGCCACGAGCTGAGGGATGCCCGAGCCACGGGAGTGGGAGGGGGAAAGAGGGATTCTCCTCCAAGGCTTCCGGATGGAGGACAGCCCAGCCGGAACCATCAGAGAATAAAGTCCTGTCGTTTTCAGCCACCAATCTGTGGTGCTTTGACACAGCAACCCTAAGGAACAAACGCATCCCAGGAGGTAGGTATGATTGTTGTGTTTTAGAAAGAAGGAACAGGCTCAGAGAGGTTGAGTAACCAGCCCGGAGTCCCACAGCTAGGCACTGGCAGAGCCAGAATTGAAATCCAGGCGTGGCCTCCTAGTATGGGCACTGATAGGTCCTCAGGGATTGGTGGGCACGGGCAGCACTGTTCTGGGGGCCCTGCCCGTGCGGGGCTCCGCAGTCTGGTTGTAGGGAGTGCGCAGGGCCACGCTGTGAAGACTCTCTGGGCCTCTGGATCCCCCTAACCAGCGGCCCCCACTCCTCCGCTGCTGACCCTCTCTTCCGCACCTGCTGTCGCCTTTCCAGCCCTCGCAAGGAGAACCACCCTCTCTGACAGCCACACCCCACGACAGTGACCCGTCTGTCGGGACAGCACTGCCTCTTGTTACTGTCAGGGCCCCGGGGACTGGTGTAGGCTCCGACACACGGCAGGGGCTCGACCACTGTTTGCTGGGCGGGTGGACCTTTGGGCTTTGGAGGAAAAGACAAACTTGGCCCATTGTGTCACTTGTGGTGGAGGCAGGGGAGAGTCCTGGGCGGTGGGGCCTCCCCCTTGCCTTCACTGCCCTCTGCAGGCCCAGCGGTGCCCTCACTTCAGGTAGTTCTCAAACAGAGCCCCCAGGGAAACCGAGGCCCCCCTGGGAATGCTGCCTCCCTTCCCCACCCCTACCGCCCGGACAGGAGTTCCCCTGGGCCGGGACGTGGCTGCCTGGAGCACCGCAAGGGAGCTTGGCAGAGATCGCGTTTGTCATTTCTTTAATATATTTTTAATTTTTAAAATTTTTAACCAGGGAGCATAGATTCAAGTTGCTCCGAGCTTGTGCTTCCTCCTCTGTCATTTCTGCGGGGAGAAGGGGTGAGAGAGCCTGGCTGGGGGCAGCAGACGCAGCCGAGCCTTCCCCGGAAGGTGCGCTCAGCCGGGCCCTGCGCCTTGCCCGGCAGCCTCTCTGGGCTCCCGCTGCCTGTCGCTCTCCCGGGGGCACCATCTCTGCCCCTGGGGCTGGACCCCTTGAAGAGGACAGGAGTGAGCCTCCAGGTGGGGGCACAGACGGTCACAGAGCAGGGGTGGCAACGAACGTGTCAGTGCTGAGAGGGAGCTGGGCAGGTGGGACCACCCTGCCCCCAGCAGCTGCTCCTAGCGTCTAGCCCCATGCCCCCCACACTGCAGCAAAGCCTCCTGGCCCACTGACCCCTGGGAGGCTCTCAGGCTCCCCCTTAGGCAGGGAGGGGCAGGCTGAGGCTCGGAGACACACAGTGACTTGCTCAAGGTCGCACGGCTAGCAGAAAAGAAATCTGAACCGTGGTCTGTTGAACTGCCAAGCCAGTGTGCTCTTAAGAAAGGGCTAGGTAGAGCAGCAAACCAGGGGTCAGCTGACAGAGATGACACTGTCCCTCGGGGTGCTCTAGGCCTGCACGGGCTCAGGCTCAGGGGGGAGTCCCCCCTGCCCAGGAGACGGGGCTGGCGGAGACGCTTCCCAGGCCAGGCTGCCGCATTCGCTGTCCTCAAAGTGGGAAGGACCTCTAGCTGGGCGTCAGGAGCAAGGTCCCCAACCCCTGCTCTTCAGCCTCCCTTGGCAGATGGTTGCCCTCCGGGCGCACCCCACCCCCGCACTAGTGCGCGCACATGGTACCAGAGGGGACTGGGTTAGGGGAAACCAGAGAGGAGGGGGCCTCCTCGGAGACTTTTTATTGACTCTTTTCTGAAAGTTCTGGCTGGGACAGCGCGGACACCCCCTCCCGGGCCATTGTCGAGGGTCAGGAGTGCGTCTGCTTGGGCTCGGAGCTCTGCTGGGCCGCGGGGCTGTCCTCGGCCGTCTCCTCCTGCTGCTCGGACTCCATCAGTAGCAGCTTGCCCTGAACCGGGAGCTCCTCTTCTTCCTCCTCCTCATCCTCCTCCTCCTCCTCGTCCTCCTCCTCCTCCTCATCTTCCTCGCCCTCTGACGACAGGGAGAAGTTATCCTGACTCACACAGGCCACGAGCTTCTTCATGGAGGATTCGTGGCGTTTCCGGTGGCCTGTGCTATGGCCCGTGCCGTGGCCTGAGCTGTGGCCCGTGCTGAGCTTGGCACAGCGGGAACCCATTGTCCGCTTCACCTGTTTCTCTGGGATAGGCGAGAAGGCAGCTGGGGGGAGTGAGGGGCCGTGAGGGCGGGAGGCAGGGCGCTGACATCACAAAGGCCCCTGGAGCCCACCCCCGCTCGGGGACCCAGCCCACCAACCACAGGCCAGGCCAGCTGGGGCGCTGCCTCCATCTGCCCTGTTTGCCTTGGCAAAAGGCCCCCTTTAGCTGGGATGACAGCTGGGGATAGAATTTCTGGAAGCAGGAGGGCACACACAGACTTCTCCCGTCCCAGAAGCACCCAGCCAAGGGGAGCTGTTGACAGTTTTCGAAGATGGGGTCAGAACAGTGGCTGCCTGTGGGCGGGGGCACCAGGGAACTTTCTGTGGCAGCTGGGAATGTCGGGTTTCTTGCCCTGGTAACACTTGGTAATAATTCATCAAGCTGCCTGCTTAAAATTTGTGTATTTTGTATGAGCCATATCTCCATAAAATTAAAGAACCCTTAGAACTCTTTCTTTCAGGGGCCTGAAAGTGTGATCCTCTGAAATCTTCTTGAAAGACAGTGGGTCCTAAGCTTTTTGGGGTCACAGGTCTCTTTGAAGACATTTGGAAATTCCCTTTGCAAGGTTGCACCTGCCCTACAGCACGATTTCAGCCTGGGGCGTAGGGGAGTTAGGGACCATTGTTTTCTCTTTTTTTTTCTTTGTCTTTTTTTTGTTTGTTTTTGAGATGGAGTCTCACTCTGTTGCCCGGGCTAGAGCGAATGCCGTGGCGTCAGCCTAGCTCACAGCAACCTCCAACTCCTGGGCTCAAGCGGTCTTTCTGCCTCAGCCTCCTGAGTAGCTGGGACTATAGGCATGCGCCACCATACCTGGCTAATTTTTTCTGTATATTTTTAGTTGGCCAATTAATTTCTTATAGAGACAGGGTCTCGCTCTTGCTCAGGCTGGTTTCGAACTCCTGACCTTGAGCGATCCTCCCGCCTCGTCCTCCCAGAGTGCTAGGATTACAGGCGTGAGCCACCGCGCCCAGCTGGACCATTGTTTTAAATCTGGTCATTTCCGAACACTAGGAATCTACTTTCCAACAGGTAAATCAGATCTTGCCAATTTCCTGCCCCCATCCTCAGTGGCTATGGGAGGTTGAATAATGACCCTCCAAGATGTCCATGTCCTAATCCTGGAAACTACAGATGTCACTGAGGATCTTGAGATGGGGAGATCGTCACAAGTGGCAGATTTCAGACAGGAGGTGGAGTGACGCAGTCACAAGCCACAGAGTGCAGGCAGCGCCCAGAAGCATGGTTCTCCCCAAGCCTCCGGAGGGAGGGCAGCCCTGGGGTGATGTGCTGGCCAACATGGCCGAGTACAGTCTGGCCCCTGCTCTCTTGCTGGATCACGCCAGACCTGCTTCCCACCTCAGGGCTCCTGCATGTGTAGTTCCTCTCGTCCCGCAATTCACACTCCCCCCGACCACCCAACATTCGCGCCCAGGGACTTCTGTTGCGTGTGCCGCTGAAGACGTCTTTATGACTGAGTTAGGGCTCCATCTGTGGGCGGGGAAGCCAGAGGTAACCTTTTACCCCTTTCGTGGGGTAGGATGTGGTTCAGGAGAGCCTGACTCTGGTTAAAGATCCCCAGGCCAGGGGTGGGGGTGTCACGGCAGTAGTGTGATAGTGTGACTTTTAGCACCAGGAAAGGACACGTGACAGAGGACAGGACAGCGGCACAGGGTTACACACCAGGCACGCTCAGCCCTTAACCGCCCCCCTCCCCAGAGCAGCCAGGTCTGTGCCCTTTGCGCAAAGGAGACCGACAGGCCAGTGGGTTTCTCGTCAAGTTTTATTTGGCAGGTGACTTTTGCTCATTTTATTCAGATCTTGTGGGTTCTTCAGCAACTCAGGGCTTGGGCATCTGATGTGGGGGAGTTGCTATGGCCTCGCGTGGTGTTTCTTGGGCAGGTGAATTCTCCTTAACTTCCAGCCAGGGGCGATGGGCTCAGGAAGTTTAGTAGTAGCGCCTTCTGCATCTTCTCCTCCTCCTTCTGCAGCCTTTTGGGAAAGACAATTCTGGTTGAGAGGGGTGCCTAGGGCATCTGGGTGGGGATGGGGGCTGCCAGGTGGGTGGGGTCCCTGCCTCCCTCCTGCCCCCCACCGTGCAGTGGCGCAGGTGCAAAGGGCCTGGGGTCACCAGGGGCTCACGGGGTGGGCAAGGAGTGCAGCAGGGGACAGACCTCTGCGATGCCTCCGCCTGCAGCAGCGTCTTCTGCGCCTTCGGCAGGAGCGTCGCCGCCGTCTGTGGATCCGGGACAGCCTCCTCCGAGAGCAGCGCCGCCTGCGCCTACAGCGGCGGCCGCGGTAGGTCCTGCCGTAGAACTCGATGCTCTCCGGGCTCAGGCCCTGCTCTTCCTGGCCCTCGAGTCCTTGCTCCTGCCTGTGCCCTTGCTGCCTGTACCCCTGGTGCGGGCGCTCGCTGGGGCTCCTCACACGGTACCGGACCATAGTGGAGGGAGGTGCGGCGGCTCCTGGGCCGAGGCTGCAGCTGACCTTGGGGGTGGGGAGGAGGGCTGAGGCCTGCCCACCTGCTCTTGGTGTTGATGTTGGTCTGGTTTGCAGGCGCTCCCTGGGGGGGGGCTCCTATATAAAGGGGACCTCCACTGTGACCTGGCGGCCCCGCCCCCGTTCATTGTCCCTACCCTGCCCAGCCCCCGCAGCCAGGAGGGCTCTGGCACCCAACGGGGTGGCAAGGGCAAGCGGCCCCCTTGCCTTGCCTGTAAAACGTGTCCCTGCTCTCTGGGAGCAGGTGGGACCTCAGGTCACAAGGAAGAGCACTAGTGTTTTGTCATCCAGATGCCCAGCTGGTGGGCATTGGTGTGTGGTCATTGAGATGTTTCCCACGTCCTGGGTGCTGCCAGCGTGTGCGGGAGGGACTTCCAGCTGTCCTCACGGCTTGCTGTCCGGGAGAACAGCACCCAGCTCCCTGCGGTCCCCTCCTGGCAGGCGTCTGTCTGTATCCCATGCACTCGCTCATCCACGCCTCGCAGTTATCATCCCTGTTTTCTGTGGGGGAAGCTACTCGCAGTGACTGTGCAGACAAGGGACAGGCAGGCAGGGACGCAAGTCACGGCAGCGGCTTCAGGCTACACCCTCAGCTCTGCACCCCCTCCCAGGCCGGGTGCCCCCTTCCCCCCTCGGCTCCGCCTGCCTGCCCCCGGACATCTCGTTATACAATCCCACTGACGTCCCCAATCAGAGTCACAGCAACTGAAGCACTAGTGTCCGTTTCACAGAGGGAAGGGAGGATGTGGCAGACAGAGCCACGCCTCCCCCGTGGACGGCCACGTCTTACTCGAGGAGCCCTTACGTGGCCAAAGAGACTTTGCGGATGTGATGACCTTAGGGCCTTAGACCTGGGGGGATCCTCCTGGGCTCTCTGGGTGGGCCCGACACAGCCACCAGGGCCCTTATGAGATGGGAGAGGGAGGCAGGGGGGGCCCCAGGAGGAGATATTGGGGGTGCCACACGGCTGGCTTTGAGGGTGGACCGGGCACAAGCCAAGGAGGCGGGTTCTCCCCTAGAACATCTAGAAGGGACTCAGCCCTGATGACACCTTGATTTTAAATCTCACAAGACCCCTTTTGGACTTGTGACCTGCGGAAGTAGGAGACGATAAACCTGCATCGTGTGACATTCCTGGTCGTTTGCCACGGTGATGCCACGTATTTGCCACATTAAGCAAATGCGGAGGGCTTAACCTTCCGACCCTCGCAGGAGGAGAGGTGGTGTCGCCACCCCTGTGCTGTGTGTGTGCCACTTCCCTTCTGAGGACAAAGGCACTTCATAGCGGCCCTCAAGGGCTCTTGTGAAAATCTGTATGCCCAGGCTGTACCCTAGGTCCTGCTGAGTCCAGTCTCCATGGCTAGAGTTTGATGATCTAATTAGGAAAAAAAGTCACCTGGGGATCTGCAAGTTCAGCCGCCTGCTGTCCCCCTCCGATGGGGCGTGGGAAGCTGTCCCTGCAGTGGCCGGGGCCCTGGGGCACCAGGCCTAGGGTTGAACAGGAGCTCTGAGTCTCTCGGTGTGCTCACCTGAAACCACGGGGCAGGTGTCAACAGGTTGGTGTCAGGACTGGGAGTGACACATGCAGAATTTATAAACAGAAGTCACAGCCATGGCATTCCCAAGGTGCCGGGGAATGTAACCCCCCAGGGAACTGGATCTCAGAGCTCTGGTCACTGATGCTGTGCCCTGGGCTTTGCTCCACCACCGTGAAATGATGGCAACCCAGCTCTGTGTCACAGCATCTGAGAGCCAGGCTCTCCTAAGCTGGGACTAGGCCCGGTAGACCAGTGTCCAGCAGGAGTTCTTGTGTCCTGGTCACACTGACCTGTCCGTGACCCATCTCCACATCTACTGGGGTTTGGGTGCAGGCAGTGTCGCATGGGTTCAGCGTGGGCTTAGGTGGGACCAGACGGGCAGGTGAACCTTTGTGTCGTCACTCAGGTGATGCTGGATCTCCTGCGCGGAGCTACTGGAGAGGAAGTGTGAAAAGCACAGCTCGGCTGCTGCCTGATCAAGCTATCACTGCACCCGCGTGGGGATAAGGACTCATGACAGGCCTGGATTAAAACATTCTGAACTGAATGATTTTTCTGGTGACAACTGGCTTAATCTACATATAACCAAAGATGCTTAATCTACTTATTTCAGTGTGGAAATCTTGGGGCTGAGTGTCCTGGGGGGGCGACAAGCTGGTTAAGTCAAACTCAGGCTGGTAAATGTTTAGCTGCCTCCAGGGGCCCCTGGGGCGGAGGAAACCTGATGTGTAGCACTTGTCAGTTCTAGTGTCAATGCTCCTGCCCCAGGCGCTGCCATTGAAGTCACGAATGCGGGGTTGGGAAGAGACGTGCACAGCCAACCCCTGGAAACTTACACGACCGGCTCAGTGCCCCACCGGGCAGGGAGGAGATTTGGGGACACAGGTTTTGGTTGTGACGTGCAGTGTTGCCGAGAGTTTGCAACAAAATCCAGTGTGACAACTGTCACTCTTATGTCCCCCTCCCACTCTCCCCTCCCACGCCCATGACCTCCCCCCCGAGCCCCCTTCTCAAGGACAAGGAGGCAAGAGTGGGATGATTTTTCAACGTTTATTGACAGGCGGCATTGTTCCTTAGCAGGCTCCTGTTTGTCATTGGATGGTGGCATTTTCAAGATGTGGCGAGAGGGTCTTGAAGTCTGGTAAAATTCTCAGGCAGGAGTGTGGTGGACGTGCTATTTTGTGCATTTAGTATCTTCTTCTTCTACACCTGTACCTGCGGCGGCAGCACCCTAGCAGGGGATGAGAAGGGCGTTGAGGGCAGAGCTCAGCCCCGGCTGGGTCCCCTGTCCCCACCCAGCCCAGCCCAGCCTGCCCTGCCCCCCAGCTGGGCCCCGCTTTACTCCTCCTCCTTCTGCGGCAGCATCGCCTTCGCCGTCTGCGACATCTTCGTCTCCGGCGGCGGCACCTGCTCCTGCTTTGGCTGCGGCAACATCTGTATCTGGCCATGGCGCCGGATGGAGTTGGCCTAGACGCTCAGAGCAGGGGGCACCACCTTGGTTGAGCCAGCCAACCTGTGAGCAGGTGGAACTGTGTGGGCTGTGAGCCAGGGCCGGCGCCTGCGCCTCTTATAGACACCGGCCCCCACCCGGGCATTGTGAGGTCGGAGTGCTCGGGGACCTCACAAGCCGTGGCCAGAGCTGTCCCAAATCACGTCCATATATGGGCACGTGCAGGGCGGGCAGGGGCCTGGGCCACGGGGACCTCTGATGTCATAGCTGAGGGGACACAGGATGACGTCTCCGTAAGGCTCACTCACCCATTCGTCCAGTTAACCGAATGTCACCGAGCACCTGCTACGTGCCAGCCGTGGGGCTGGGCCTGGCACACAGTGATAAATAAGACAGGCACGTCCCTCCCTAGACCCTAAAGCCCTCACACTCCCGCCACAGAAGACATGAGTGAAATAACTACCCAGAGTCATCGTAACTGTGACACACGCTGAGAAGGGAGGCTGGGTCTTCTCGAGGACGTTCGTTGAGAGAATTTGACCTCACGTGAGCCTCGAGAGAAAGCTCCTGGCGGGGGTGGGAGGGTGCGGGGAGGCGAAAGGATGTCAGGGTGGCAGGAGCGAAGAGCATCTGGGGACAAGGAGCGGCTCCTGCCAAGGCCATGAGGGGGCACAGAGGGTGTGACCCCGTTTATATGAAGGTTCCAGACACGGGAAATACAGGGAGTCAGAAGCTGATTGTGGGGGTGCCCCATGCTACCCGGGTACAGGGCTCCCCTTGGGGCTGATGGAGACGTTCGCAGCTGGGTAGGGGTGACGGTTACCCAGCAACGTGAGCGCGCCGAATGCCACGGAATTGCACGCTTGAAAATGGTGAATATTGTTTTGTGAATTTCACCTCAATGGAAAAAAGAAAAAGCTCTGAGGCCAAGAGGTGCCTGGCAGGTGGGAGGTGCCAGAGGGAGGCCCCCGGGGCTGGAGCAGAGAGTGACGGGGAGTGTGGGCGGGACGGGGCAGCCACCCTGGGCTGTGGGTGACCTTTCCCACCTCCCCCGTGGACTTCATGGGTACAGAGGGGAGCAGTTAGCGTTCGGTTTGGCTACTTATAACAGAAAACCAAAATAAGTCACTTGGGAAGGAGTTTTATGTTTTCCTTAAGAAGTCGGAGGTGATGTGGGTGGTTGTCAGAGCGGCCTCGGCGGGGGGTACCCGCTGGAGTATTCAGGGCTGATGCCGTCGTGTGTGTCAGCTGCTCTCGAGCGAGTCTGGAAAATATCCGTAGAGAAGGAGGGAGAGAAAGGAAGGGAGAGGGAGTGGTTGAGCAGACAGGATAGCATGCTAACAGTTGGCCAGTCTGGGGGAAGGGAAGTTCTTTGTATGGTTTTTGCAACTTTTCTGAAACTTTGACATCATTGCAAAATAAAGTATTACAATTATTTTTTTAAAAAAATAAAAATAAAAAGTCAGGAGGAAGCTGATTCAGGGCCCATATGGGAGCTCCACCCTTATCAAAGATCCAGGCTTCTTTTATCTTTCAGCTCTGCCTTCAGCAAATGCTTTTCACCCTCCAAGTTGCCTCCTAGTCCCAGATCAGGGATGCCCAGGATGGTTGTGCAGTTTGTGGACTGCTCAAAGCTCCCTGCCAAAGAGATTGGATAGAGACTGAAACCCAGGTTATGGTCTGTTTGCCAAGACAGGCCCGCACCCATGGGGACGCTTCTGCCCACGGGAGCTGTGTTTTTTCCAATTTATCTGCTCCCAGCAGAAGTCTTTCTGAATTTGAACAAAGGCACACTAAGGCCAGCCTTGGCCCTGCTGGAAATTCAGCTGTATCCACTGTCCAAGCAGGAAGAGGAAGAGGAGGAGAGCAGCCAAAGGGGTCATTGTCGCATGAAGCGTTATCCCCACATCCCATCCAGCAACCGCCCCTCCAAACTCTCGCCTCGCTGCGGGACACAGGGCTGCTTGGCATAACGCGGATTCTGAGGAAAGAGAAGGGCTGGTAGACACCAGGTAGGTAGTTAGTACCCTCTGCCCCAGAGCAGGTGAATCCTAAGCCCCGGCCCACAGCAAGGTGGGAAAACCATTCATTTGAAGCTAAAGTTTGCTAAGTTCCTAAAAGGGTGCATTGGGACCTAGTAGGTTAGCAAGAAATTTTCATCTATTAACTCAAGTCTAAATTGACCTAAGTTATTACCCCTAAGCCTCTAATACTCAGTGCTTTTGAAAAATCACCCTCCTGGTCTCAGAGGAGCCCCATGAGATGACAGAGATCGGTATCCACCTTGTTGGAAAAAGCAATTCGAGGCAGATGGACTGCACCATTCATTCATTCACGTTTTTATTGAGCATGTGCTATGTGCCAGGCCCTGTTCTAGGAACATATCATAGCATGAGCAAGAGATGAGGGTTCCTGCTCCTGAGAAGCTTACCCACTAGTCGGGATAGATGTATTCACGCGAGCAAATGGATGAATGAGATACTTGAAATCTATTACAAATGTGCATAGAATCCGTTGAGGAGACAGAGAACGACTAGGAGGTTTCTGGAGGGGGCTGGGGAGATGCCTTTTTGAGGAGGTAACGTTTGAGCCTAGAGCTGAGCGCTAACCCAGAGCCAACCTCTGTCAGGTGCAAGTGTTCCGGCAGGAGGGAGCCAGTGGCCCTGTCCACACAGCCATTCAGGGACACAGGTCAACCACAGCTCTGCCTTCTTGGCCACGGAGCTTCCAACGTGTCCTGAATGTCCACAGGCAGCCATTGGACGGAGGGAGAGCAATTAGTGGCTGCCGTGGCCCTGCAGTGACACACTCCACTCCTATTCCCACATCATTGGTCCCATGACCCCCCACCGCCCCCCCCGCAGTCAAGTCCCTGGCTGTGGAAAGGGGCGGTGACATTTTGGTGTTCCTCTCGCCCCACTGCAAGTGCAGAGGAGAAGGCAAGGCCGGGTGGTGGCCACACAGGAGAGGACGGTGTGCTGATGCCTGGACGGTGAGTGTGCTCTGTCGGTTTGGAGCCTCAGCAGGGGACTGCAGGGCAAGGTTCTGGGGACAAGGAGAGCCTGGGGCTGAGAAGAGGCCGCTGTGGCTGCAGAGGAAAGAAGCAGCCTTGGAACTCGCGGCTTAGTGGAGGAGTCGGGCCCTGGGCAGAGAATCCCAGAAATAAGTCGTGAGTCCTGGGAGGAGGAAGACTCAGGGCTGTGCCGTGGGGACACTCGGCCTTGCCTTGGGTCACCACGCCTGAAATGTTGGGGTCTGTATGTTATAGCAGCTGGCTGTTACCCTAAATAATACAGCCCTTGCTGCTCGCTGATATTTATCGTGTGACACCTGTCCCCCCAATGAGGGGAATGACTGTTCAGAGAGGTCAGGGACTTCGTCTGCCGTGGCCATCCCAGTACTGAGAACCATAAAATGAAAGGAGCCAGATCTTTGTTGCATGAATACATGAACGGCAAGCAAGTGGTTCGGATGATAAACCTCTCTTACTGTCTTTCCCCAATTCTAAAATCGTCGAATTGTATTGTGATCTTTAAAACGACGCCCAGCCTCTCCCTGCTGGCTGCCTCAGTTCTGTTGGGTGTGACCACTGGCTGAGAGACGCAGCCACAATCACCGAGAATCTCAAAAGGACGTCCAGTCCCCCAAGGTCCTGGCTGGGCAGTCACACGCGGACTGCCCCTCCCCCACACCTGTGACATCACAGTGGCACCCACAGCCACCTTGTTGAAGAAGAGAGTCCCCAAAGAGAGGAAGGCAGGGGAGGGGATATGTGTTCCTCTTTGCCTTTTTGGGGGGTTAATTCTCAATGAGAGGACAATTTGGCAGCAAGATGACAACATTTCAAATGTGCCATCACACCTACAACTCGTAGGCAGGGGTTTGTCCCTTGGAAGTGCCCCCAGGTGTTCGTGACAGTGTGAGCAGGAGGGTGTTCGTGAGAGTTGGGGAGGGGAATTGGAAACAGCCCAGTGTTCCTCTTAGAGAAATGGCATCTGTGCAACGGAACAGTGACGTGCCCGGGCGTGGAAGGACGTCCACAGCGTGCTGAGACTGAGCAAGTTGCTAACACATAGGGCATCATCCCACGTCTGTAAAAAATCTAGAAATAAATGCTCACCTGTGCAGAGGGAAAAGTCTGGAATGTGGTATGTTGACTTAATAGTGGAGAGGAGAATCATGAAAGGTTTCACTTTCTATTTTCTTCGTTTCTGTATGATCTGGAATTTCTCACTGTATAAATGTGAGACGTGTTGCTGAATGTTGAATGGGTTATTTCTATGATCAGGAAAAAAAAAACAACAACAGAAAATAGTAATAATAGTAGCCATCACCATGTCTGAGCAATTCCTCTAGGCAAGGATCCCGTTTCATTGTAAGGTTTGTTTTTTTTTTAATTACCTTTTTCTTTGGGAAAAGTTGCAAAGCCAGTACGGGGAGTTCCCGTACACCTCTCACCCAGTTTCTCCAGTGCTGGCATTTTGACGTCACCATGGGACATTAGTCATGACTAAAACAACAGTGGTACCTCGCTATTAACCAAGCCCCAGACTTTATATGTGGATTTTACCAATTTTTCTACTAATATCCGTTTTCTGTTCCAGGATCCAATTCAGGGTTCCGGACCCAATTTCCCCTGCTGGGAACATCTTGCACAAGGAGGGTGCCTGTGTCACAATTAGTGAGCTAATACGGATGCATCTGTGTTAACTACAGCCGGTGCTTCGTTCCGGTTTCCTTCGTTTTTGCCTGATGTCCTTTTCTGTTCCTTAGGCTCCTCTGAGCTGTGACTTTCCTTGTCTTTGATCTCCTTAACAGTTTCAAGGAGTCCCTGCTCAGATATTTTGCAGAGTGTCACTCCACTGGAACTTGTCTGATGTCTTTCTCCTATGTAGACTGGGCTTCCGTGTTTTGGGAGGAAGACGGCAGGGGGAAGGGCCCCTCTGCTCGCTCTCTGTCCAGGGCACGTGCTCTCGAGATGACCGAACGCGGTCACCTGGCCGGGCAGCGTTCGTCAGGTTTCAGTCCTGCAGAGTTTGTCTTTCTTCCCCCTTGGCTACTGTGCTCTTTGGGAGGAGGTCACTGTGCACAGCCCACGCGTAAGGGACAGGATTGCACTCCACCTCTTTGAGAGCAGGGAATCTGCATAGGTTATTAGGATTCTTTCTTTTCCCTCATTTATTTATATCACCATGGACTCATGCATATTTTATTCTCTGGGGTAAAGCCCAGTACCATGATATGTTGCTCAGATTGTCCCAGCTCTGGCCACGGGAGTCTCCTTCAGTGGGCTCCTGTGTCCCTTCGACCTGCCCCCTCGTTGTGAGCCGTTAGGCACTTCCCCAGGTCCTGGCACTGTGAGATGCTGCAGGCTTGTCGTGTGCATTTCCCGTCCTAGACCCAGAACCAGCCGTTTCTCCAGGGAGTCCTGGTGCGTGTTACTGGAGGACGGTGTTAGAAACCAACATCTGGGTGCTAGCTGTGCTCAGGCTATGGGGTGCTCTTGCTTCTCGGCTGTCTTTGCTGATAGAGCAAGGAAGTCCGTGTGTGTGCTAACCTGCGTAGGCATGTGTATCTGTAAATGCTTCTGTATGTAATCACCTGTGTTGCTGAACACGTGTTCATGCTGAGGTCTCCGACTCTAACCCATGGTAACTATTTAGCGCCTCCCCCTGCTTAACTGTAACAGTAGGAAACCCAGTTCCTGAAACGACCCTGTATTTAATTGTTCCCGTCCAGTTATGTGTGTGGTGGTTTCAGAGTTGTTAGCCTTTGCCCCTGACACCTCTCCACTTGTCCATTTGTGTTCAGCTACTATTTATTGAATGCCCTGTGTATGCCCAGTGCTGGGCACTGTTGTGAGCCCAGTAAACAAAAGAAAGATCCCTGCCCTCACGAGGTTTATGTTTTAGCGCGGGAGATGGACAGACAGCAAGCATGATAAATAAGCACGTGGTATAGCATGTTGAAAGGAAAACAGAAAAAGCAGGGCAGGGTGAGGACAACTGGGCATTGTGGAGGTGGCTGGGGTGAGGGGCAGTTCAGGGTGACTTGGGCAGGCCTTGTGGAGAGGTGGCATTTGAGCAGATCCTGAGAGCAGTGAGGGAGTTAGTCGTGAGGATATCAGGGAAGAGTGCGCCAGGCAGGGGAACATCACGTGCAAAGGCCCTGGGGTGGGGGTCTTCTGCTATGTTCGAAGAACTGTAGGGAGGCCAGCATGGTGGGAGCAGAAAGGTGGGGGGTGGTAGGAGGTGAGGTCGCAGAGGTAGAGGTGGGGCTCACATTGTGGATGGCTTTGTCTGCCTCACTAAGGATTTGACTTTGTTCTGAATAAGACTGGAACCACAAGAGTGACATTCATTCTCCATTTTAAGGACCCCTCTGCTGCTGTGCTGAGAAGAACGAGGGGCAGAGGGGGCAGCAGGAGCCTAGTCAGGATGCAGTGACTGTCAGGCAGGTGAGAAACCGTGGTGGCTCAGACCGGGTGGTGGAGAGGCATGGCAGGGAGTGGCCGGATTCCGCTGGATTTTGAAGATGGAGCCGGCAGGCCTCGCTAGCACCCTGGACAAGGGAAGTGAGAGAGAGAGAGAGAGAGAAAAGAGTTAAGGTCGGCCTGGGGCTTGTGGCCCGAGCCCCTGGAAGGATGGAGTTGCCCCCAGCTGAGATGGAGGAGGCAGGAGGTGGAGGAGGAGGCAGGAGGAAGGCCCAGAATTCAGACTTTGCAACGGAGGTGTCGAGCGGGCAGTTCGGTATCTGAGTCTGACGTTAGGGCTGAAGGTGACGTATCTGACGTTGTCGGCATTTAGAATCATGAGGCTGGATGGCGTCACGGCATTAGTCTCTCGCTGCTGCTGTAACGAAGTACAGTGAACTTCATAGCTTAAAATAACACAAATGTATTATCTGACAGTTCTACAGGCCAGGATTCCACACCGGTCTTAGCAGCTAAAATCAAGGTGTCAGCAGGGCCGTGTTCCTTCCTGGGATCTCTGGAGAGGGTCCGTTCCCTTATCTTCCCCAGATCCCTGGGGCCGCCTGCATTCCTTGGCTCACGGCCCCATCCTCTGTCTCCAAAGCCAGCAGCATGGCATCTTCCGTCTCTCTCTCTGACTCTGTCCCTCCTGCCTCCCCCTCTCTCTCTTAGATGGTCCCTGTCATTACACTGGGTCCACCCGATTAATGCAGGAGGGTCTCTCCATCTTTCCCGTGGATTTGGCAGCATGGTGGTCACTGGCGCCTTCAGAAGAAGGGTCTGTGTGCAGCGGTGGGGCGAGGAGGGCCTGACGGGGGTGGATGGGGAGGGAACGCAAGGGGAGGAGTCGGAGGAGCCGGGACTGACTCTGTCCAGGGCTCTCGCTGCAAAGAAGAACAGAAGGATGGGAGGGATGAGGCTGGCAGAGTGCGTGGCCAGGAGCGGTTGGTGGGGTTTGGGTTTGGCTTTAAACGGGACAATAGAGCACGATCGTTTGCTGGTGGCAATGATGCAACAATAGAGAATGACAAGTAGATGAGGAGACAGAAGAGACAGTCGGTTGTCTTCAAAAAGAACTGACAGATAATGGATCCCAGCACACTTCCGCAACTCACACGCAACATGAGCACATGTCTGGGTGGCATTTCCACGGGCAATGCTGGGCTGAGAAAGTCCAGTTGCATAAATCTATCCACTCAATTGGGGCCATCCAGCAGAAACATAATGCAAGCCATAAATGTGGGCTCTATGTCATTTAAAATGTTCCAGTAGTCTCCTTTAAAAAGCTAAAAAGAAACAAGTGAAGTTAATTTTAATGTTTTGGCTGGGCAAGGTGGCTCACGCCTGTAATCCCAGCACTCTGGGAGGCCGAGGCGGGAGGATCACCTAAGGCCAAGAGTTCAAGATTAGCCTGGGCAAAAGCAAGACCCCATCTCTACTAAACATAGAAAAAATTAACCAGGCATAGTGGCATGCACCTGCAGTCCCAGCTACTTGGGAAGCTGAGGCAGAAGGATCGCTTGAGCCTAGGCGTTTGAGGTTGCTGTGAGCTGATGACCCCACTGCACTGTAGCCTGGGTGACAGAGTGAGACTCTGTTTCCAAAAAAAAAAATTTGTTTTGTAAATATTTTATTTAAGCCAATATATCCAAAACATCACCACTTCCACGGGCCCTCAGCACAGAAATGATCGCGATGTCTCACATTCTTCTCTTCACACCGAGTCCTCAACACGCAGGGTGGTTTCGTCCTCACCGCACATCTCAGTCCAGGTCAGCCACGCCGCAAGTCCTCAGCAGCCACGTGGGGCCCGCGGCCCTGTAGTGGACCGCGCGGCCCAGATGAGCTCACCTAGATGAGCAAAGGCGCAGACGTGACAGATTCATCGCGGCACCACTGGCGACCACTGCACAGCAGGGGGCTGGCCCGTAAATTGTGGCTGGTCCGTTGGCATGCTGCACAGGGCAGCTCCGAGGATACCAGCGAGGAGGGCAGCCTCGGTGTGTTACTGAGAACCGCTTTGCACTTTACAAACCATGAAGCGAAACATTCATTCTGAGTTTAGTTATTTATTTAAGTGAATGGACTTTACTTTTTTAGAACGGTATTAGCTTTACAGAAAATTGAGCAGAAAGTACCCGGAACTCCCCTTCTCCCTCTGCCTCAGTTTCCCCTATTATTAACATCTGGCATGAATGTGGTTCATGTGTTCTAATTTTCTGCCAGTATAAACAGTGCTGCAGTGACCGTCTTTGTGCCCATGTGCAAGGATTTCTCTAGAATGTATTCAGTGGACTAGTAGCTCCCAAATATTATTTTATTTTTTATTAAATAGTTTTTTTGCTTCAGCATAAAATGCCGTGTTCTCAAATTTTAGCATGCATCGGATTGACCTGGAGGGCCTGCATTATAAACAGACAAGGAGCCAATGTAGGACCCACTATGCCTTTTTCTTTCTTACTGGCTCATGCCTGTAGTCCCAGCACTCTGGGAGGCTGAGGAAGGAGGATCCCTTGAGGCTGGGAGTTCAAGACCAGCCTGAGCAACATAGCAATACTCCTTCTCTACAAAAATAAAAATAGAAAAATCAGCCTGGCTTGGTGGTACACACCTATAGTCCCAGCTCCTTGGGAGGCTGAGGCAGGAGCTGAAGGTACATGCTAAATGCTTGCTGAATGAATGGAGGGAATGAATGAATGAATGAGCGCTCTCTGTTCCCTCCCTTGTTCTCTTCCATGGCTACAAGTCACTGGTGCCCTCTCCCAGGGAACACTCCTCCCAGGGTAATCAAAGATTCTTTCCTTTAACCCGTGGGTGCATAGTCAACCTCCGGGAGAACTGGGGGGAAGCCAGGGCCCTTGCTTGCAGCACCCATAATTTGCATACGTGTTCAAGCCAGGCTCAGCTCCTCTGTCATCCAGCCCTGCAGCCCTGGGTAAGGGCATCTGACATACAAAGAACTCTGGAAAAATCAGGTCAACAAGTATGTGCCATGCATCCAGCATGGGCTCGGCATACAGGGATGTATGAGGCAGGCCCTGGGCTCTGGACACAGTTCCCTCAAACACACCAACTGCAACAGAACCCAGGGCCTGACATCAGCGTCACACATCAGGCTCTAGGTGGGGTGTGGGACGAAGAGAGGGCTGCAGTTACCTGTAACCAGAGGGCTGCATGGGGGTGTGGGCCTCTTAGTGGGGTTTTAAGGTGTATATAGGAGTTCACAAAGCTAGCAAGAAAGGGAAGGACATTCATTAGGTACTGAATATATTATAAAAATCTCATTCCAGATGAAGAACAGTTAAGGGTTGGGCTGTCTCCTCTGCCACACGGTCCAAACAGGCTTGCTAAGAAACTCCAGCAGGCTCACAGAGCGCAGAGATCACTCAGGGCCAAATAATTTCAGAAAGCAAAATTAGAAAAGCCCCTCAAAAAGCTATTTTTACACCAAAAAGTATACGTTTAATGTGGCCCGTGGGTGGGTTGGGTAGGTTTGCTCTGATGTGGGCCAGGGGCCCCCCACGCAGTCGGGCCGGTCACACCTCTAAGCACTGAAAACAGCCCTGGCCGCCGGCAAGGAAAACAGCTGGCAGTTTCTCATGAAGTTAAACATCCACCCGCCCTCGGGCCAGCGGCCCCGCTCCTGGGCATTTACCCGGGAGAGGAGAAGGCGCACCCGGGTGTCCACCGCGCCTCTGCTCCCAGTCGTCCCAAGCTGGAAACTCCCCAAACAGCCGTCATGGGGAGAACGGATAAACAAACCGAGGCCCCCCGGTGCGGTGCGACAGTGCCCAGCGGGAGCAGAGCACCCTATGGCCACACGCCATCGCCGCACCCCGCGTCCTGCGCCGCGCTCACTCACGTGGCGTGGATTGAAGAGCCCAGACAAGAGCGGGCACATACGGGTGACTTACGCTGCTTTGCATGCAGTGTAAGAACAGGCACATCTAACGGGTATTTATAGACTCAGAGTGGTGGTTACCTCTGCTGGGGGAGGGTAGGGGCCGTTTGTGGGCTGGGAAGGGGCGCAGCGGAAACTTCTGGAGGCTGAGAGCCACCTTGATCTTGATTTGACTGGTGAGTACGTCGTATCCAAAAACGGTTAATCTGGACACTTAAGGTTGATACAGTTCATACACTTTATTATGTAAATATTATTCCTCAAGAAAATAAAAACAGCCCTGAGTCCCCCCTTCCCCCACACCGCCCCAGGACGATCAGGCACTTGCTTGACGGGAAAGAGAAACTCAGCCGCCAGCCGGGCTCATTTGCACTTTCCCCGCCTGGTCTGCGGTCTGGCTGTGCAGCTGACCGCTCCGAGGGGAGGGGACCCAGGCTGCCGGTCTGCCCGCCGGGGCAGGGCAAGGGGGAGAGGGGGCACGAGAGGCCCACAGCACACACGCGGCCAGGTCCTCACACCTGCCTCCCCGGGAAGGGCTGCAGAGCCCGGGACTCAGCCCTGGCAGCAAAAGGCCACTCGCCCCGTCGCCAAGCCCTCCTTCCCAGCTGCAGCCTGGACTCACACCAGACTGGGGCCTCAGTTTCCCCATTGGGGAGAGGGGATTCAAAGCCCCATCCTTCCAGCGTAGCAATAGAGGCATTTGCAGCATTTGTGCCCAGTGCATTGACACAGACAGAGGGTGGTCAGAAAAAGAATGCAGAGAACATGACAGGTGATGAGCCCTATTTACTTTTAAAATTTGAATAAAAAATAAAAGCTGGGCTTGGTGGTGCATGACTGTAATCCTAGCTACTTAGGGAGGCTGAGGCAGGAGGATGCTTGAGCCCAGGAGTTCAAGACCAGCCTGAGCAACATAGCAAAACTCAGTCTCAAAAGAAAAACAAACAAACATATATAAATGAGATAGAAAATAAAACTAGAAGAGGAAACCCAAACTATGTCCAAATATGTTCATCGCAGAAGAGAGACAAGTATGAAACAGCACACGCCAAACGGTTAGCGTCGCTTCCCCCGAAGGTCGGATTCCAGGAGTGGAGACAGTCAGCATGTCAGCACACCTGCTTTTGTCCTGGGGACACGTGCCAGCATGCATGGACGGTAGCTTTGTGGCTTAAAAAATTGTGAAATAAGAGCAAAAAAATGCTTTGAGAACTATTTGTAGCTGTCGCATCCCCAGATCTGTGGCAAGAACCTCCAGGGACACCTGCTAAAATGCAGGTCCCCAGGACCCAGCCACAGGAATCTGCGTATTTGAGAAATGTCACAGACTTGTCTTATGATGAGGGCAACTGTGCCAGGACAGGATCAGCGTCTTATTCCTAGTTTAGAGATGGGGAAACTGAGGCCAGTGTGGTTTTGAGACAGGCCCAAGGGCCCATATTCCGGAATTATATGAGCTGGTGTTGCTATCGCCGAACCTACTAATGGAAGCCCCATTTCACAGATGGACCAACTGAGGCTGTGGGAGAGGAACTGACTTATCCAAGTGAGGACCAGCTGAGGGGGATGCAGGTCTAATATTCTTTTCATGCCCCCTGGGGGCATCTGGTGTGAAGGAAGCCATGGCCTCACTCCCTTGTCTGGTGCCCTAAAGCCTAATTTCTCTAAGAGCCACAGCCTGGGACAGGCCCAGACAGCTGCCCCCAGGGGTGGCAGAAGGTCATCCCTTGTTTCCCACCTGCGGTGGTGGTCGAGGGCAGAGCAGGGCGCCAGGTAAACACTAGGGGTCCAGAGCAGGCTGCTTGGTTCAAATCCCAGCTCTGCCTTTTCTAGTCACGTGACCTCGGGCACAAGCCTTAACCTCCCTTCTATTCATTCAGCTCACACTCAGCAGATATTTATTGAGCGCCTACGGCATGCCAGGCGTCATGCAGGGGCTCTCTCAGTCTCACTTTCCCCATCTGTCAAATCGGGACAGTAATGGTCCTCGCCTCCTGGCGTTGTTGGGAGGATGAACTACATGAGCAGTACCTGTCACACACAGGGAGGGCTAGAGCTTGCTGTTTCCAGAGCGGTGGCCCTCCCGGAGCGGTGGCTTAGTGGCAAATAGGACAGGGGACACAGGCTGTTTTCCAAATCCGGCCTCTCTGCTCGCTCGCTGGTCTGGATTTTGAAATGCCTTGCTCGGGCTGGCCAAGCCCTCTCGGCCTCAGCTTCCGTCCCTCTCCTGGTGGTTTGTCCTGGGACCCATTGTGGCCTCCGTGACACCTTCCTCCATGAAAAAGAAAAAATAAAATTATGACCGCATTGATATCAAGAATATGATCCAGGCTGGATCCGTTAGGCTTTATTATCACATATTTATTATTATGTTTATTTTCCTTGTTTCTTTGGTTTTCTGAGACAAAGTCTTGCTCTGTCACCCAGGCAGGAGTGCAGGGGCACCATCACAGCTCACTACAACCTCCAACTCCTGGGCTCGAGCGATCCTCCTGCCTCAGCCTCCCGAGTAGCTGGGACTGCAGGCATGCACCATCACGCCCGGCTGGTTTTTCTATCTTTTGTAGAGATGGGGTCTCGCTATTGCCCAGGCTGCCTTGTTTCTTTTAAAAAAACTTAAAGCATTTCTGTGGGCCCCTGAAAGTGTCATAACCCCAGGCACTGTGCCTGCTGAACATAGCGGAGGGGTCAGGGGTCAGCCCTGGTTGGGCTTTTTTGGGTCGTAAGTCACTCCCTTATCTCTTCTTGGAAGGCCTCCCTTGCTGTACTGGAAACTTGGAATTTTCCAGGGAACAGTGCTTCCTCTGCAGAACGCCACCCAGAACCTGTACCCACTGCCCCAAAATCTACTCCTCCCACCCTTTCCTGAAGTGGTGGGGAGTAGGGGCCCTGACAGGGTCTGCAGAAGCCATTTAACTGCCTATGAAACCATAGCCACAACCCTGGACATCACAGCCACTAGCAGCAACGGGCCGATTATGCCGTGGAGCCGACATTCCTACAGTCCTGTTTCATTTAAACCTTTGGTCCCCTCACTAGACAGATGAGGAAACTAAAGCCCAGAGAAGCCAAAGAACTTGTTCAAGGTTGCACAGTAAGTGGTAGATTCAGCATGAGGCAGCCTAAGCCAGGGCTCCCCAGAAGTTTTGATCATCTTCTTTGTATCAGTATAAAACATTAGCAAGAACCTCAGTGTATGTGAACTCATTAATAAATTATATACATTGTATTAATTTCCTGGGGCTATGGCCACAAACTATCGCAAAGTGGTGGCTTAAAACAACAGAGGTTTATTCTTTCACAGTTCTGGAGGCTGGAAGTCCAAAATCAAGGGGTGGCAGGCAGGGCTGGTTCTTCCTGGAGGCCCCAGGGGACAGTCCGCTCCATGCCGCCCCTTAGCATCTGGGAGCTGCCCACAATGCCTGGTGGTCCTTGTCCCGTAGGGGCATCACTCCAATCTCTGCCTCTGTCTTCACGTGGTCTGTCCCGTTTGTGTTCCGCCCTTCTCTTATAAGGACACTTGTCACTGGGTTTAGGGCCACCCTAATGCAGAATGATCCATCTTGAGATCCGTCACTTGATCACGTCTGCGAAGACTCGATTTAACTCTGTAAAAGCAGATTCTCCAAAAACAATCCTGAAAGAGAGAGAGTTCCATCTCCTCTCTGCCCGTGCAGCTCTTTTCAGAAGTTGCATAAAACAGAACTCCTGCAGGGCGCCTGTCAGTGAGAGAACTCGCAGGATTGATCTTTACCTGTTTTGGGGGATTTTGCAGGATTAGGTATTTTCCTGTTGTTTTTGCAAGGCTGCCCCCCCTTCACAAACAAGATCGCCTTCACAGGTTTGAGGGTTTGGATGTGGACTTACCTTTTTGGGGTCACTACACCTGGGATGCAGAGAAGTGCTGGAAGGAACCCAAAGAAGCTGTCTGGAAAGCGACACTAAGGATGAGAATGACAGCAATACCGTAGCATGTGGCCCAGGGCCTGGCACATTATTTATACGTGTAAAAGCTTCAGAGAAAACATTTGGGTGCTTCGGTTCTGCCCAGTTTAGATGTTTTAGCTGACTGCTAGCAGGTCTGACAGCAGCTGGGACCCTGGGGTCTCCCGAGACTTTGTTGAAACCCCTTTCAACTCATTTTCTGTTTGGCAAACAGCGGCTGCTTCTGGTCTGCGCAAGCCTGGCTTGTGACGCTGAGTCTGCAAAGGGGCCCGTGGCTCTCCCCGCCTCCAGCCTCTGCTCCCGCCCGCCTTGGCCCAGGAGCCTCCACCCTCACCCGCTCAGCTGCTGCGACGTGTCTGGTAAAACATGCTCGCTGCCTGTCGCCCCCAGCTCCCAGACAGCCGGGCCAAGTCTGTCCTGCTCACTGTGTGACCCTTCTGCCCATGAAAGGAGCCTGACACATGAACACACCAACAGTTTCCGTCACAGTGGAAACCTCTCACCCTGCCCCAAGCCACCTGATTCCGTCTCCCCACGGCCTTCATCCATTAGGGTTAGGTCCCCAGCTGCTGTGAGAGCCTGGAATTGAAGTCACATTGCTGCCTGGGGGCTTTTCCCAGGCTGTTCCCTCAGCCTGGAATGTTCTTCTGCATCTGGAGATGGCTGAACTCCTCCTACCTTCCAGATCTCAGCTGAGTGTCCCAGGCCAAGCTCTGCCCTCCCCTGGCACAGCCTCAGGGCACCTCCTTACACACTCTGCCCGTCCCCCATGGATCACCAATCATGTGGGTGCTTTGTCCCACCCCTTTATTTGCTGCCTGTCTCTCTCTGACAGATCACAGGGTCCCTAAGAGCAAGGACATTGTCTCAATCACAGCTGTACCCCAGCACCTCGCTGGTCACAGGTGCTTATTTAGTGCTGTGTTCAGTGTGTCAAGTACATTCTTCTCTCTTTGAAACAAGGGCTTCTGACCGGGCACAGTGGCTCACGCCTGTAATCCTAGCACTCTGGGAGGCCGAGGCGGGAGGATCGCTTGAGCTCAGGAGTTCAAGACCAGCCTGAGCAAGTGTGAGACCCCCGTCTCTACTATAAATAGAAAGAAATTAATTGGCCAACTAAAAATATATATAGAAAAATTAGCCGGGCATGGTGGCGCACACCTGAAGTCCCAGCTCCTTGGGAGGCTGAGGCAGGAGGATCGCTTGAGCCCAGGCGTTTGAGGTTGCAGTGAGCTAGGCTGCCACTGCTGCACTCCAGCCTGTGTGACAGAGCGAGACTGGCTGGGTTTCCGACCTCATCTGGCTCCAGAACTCTCTGTCCCACCTGCCGGTGCCCTCCCGCCTTCATGTGTGAAATAGTGAAGCGAAATGATTTTGTGTTTGTCCGC
>CAUYRT010036889.1:0-19614 GCA_963574885.1 Lepilemur ruficaudatus | reverse complement strand
GAGACAGAGTCTCACTCTGTTGCCTGGGCTAGAGTGCCATGGCATTAGCATAGCTCATAGGAACTTCAAACTCCTGGGCTCAAGCAATCCTTCTGCCTCAGCCTCCCAAGTAGCTGGGACTACAGGCATGCACCACCATGCTCGGCTAATTTTTTCTATATATATTTTTAGTTGGCCAATGAATTTCTTTCTATTTTTTAGTAGAGACGGGGTCTTGCTCTTGCTCAGGCTGGTTTTGAACTCCTGACCTTGAGCGATCCACCCGCCTTGGCCTCCCAGAGTGCTAGGATTACAGGCATGAGCCACCGTGCCTGGCCCTAGCAGTGCTTTTAAGCTTTGTTAAGTGTGCCTAGGGCAGTGTTTAGTCTAATGTTAGTTTTCCTGATTATTGAGGAAAAGCCTTCTGAGTGTTTGACCAGATACCTTGTGAGGTTTTCCACTCTGGCTGTTGGGATCATTTATCATTCCTGGCTCAGTGTGCGCTCCAGTGTTTGTTCTTCTCACCCTTTCAGGTGGGTCTTTTCCTAGACTCTGGTACTTGCCTCACACATGCACTATTTTCTCTGCTGAACACTTGAGGGCCCTCTGCACTGACTTCTGGGCTGTGCTCCTCTCTCTGGTTCTCTGCCACGCAGACTCTGGCTGCTCTGGCACCCCCAGACACCAGCTCCAACTCCTATACTCAGGGAGTCCGTCTGGGTTGCCCACCGGTAGTCTTTCCAGACAGTGACCTGGGGAGTCACAGGGTTCATGTTTGTTCCCCACCTCTCAAGGATCACTGTCCTTCACTGCCCATGTCCAGCATCTGCAGATCCATTGCTCCATAGCTTTTCTCCAGTTTTTCAGTTGTTTCGGGCAAGAAGACACATCTGGTTTCTGTAACTGCCCCTCTGGGATGGAAGGGAACATGGGTCTGGGTTTCTTTGGAGCTCAGCTATTATGATGGTGGAGTTGTGGGCCTGACCTCAGCACTCTGCCTCTGGCTGCAGAAATTAGAGCCTGCCTCAGTGTGCACCCCTTGGGGCCCTCTGCCATTCCCCCTTGGCCTTCAGTGCCAGTTAGTGGTGTTCTCAGGCTTTCATTATTCCTCATTTGAATCCTCTTTATTTTTTGAGACGGAGTCTTTCTCTGTGGTGTCAGCCTAGCTCACAGCAACCTCAAACTCCTGGGTTCAAGCAATCTTCCTGCCTCAGGCACCTGAGCAGCTGGGACTATAGGCAGGAACCACCTGGCTACCATGTCTGGCTCATTTTTTCTATTTTTAGTAGAGGTGGGGTCTCGCTCTTGCTCAGGATGGTCTCCAACTCCTGAGCTCAAGCGATCCTCCTGCCTCAGCCTCCCAGAGTGCTAGGATTACAGGTGTGAGTGTCCATGTCCGTCCTTCCTTTGAATCTTTACTAGAGCCAAGCAGTGGCCACCCCCCCCGACCCCACCATGATTATTCCCCTATACTTTTCAAACATCTGGTATAGTGCACCAGCTGGTGCTTTCCCCGCTGCCTTGTGACCACAGCTCAATGACAGTGAAAGTTCTAACAACTGGACGTCATCTGCTATGGTCTGAGTGTCAGTGTCCCCCCAAAATTCATAGGTTGAAACCTAATCACCAATGTGATGGTACTGGGAGGTAGGCCTTTGAGAGGTGATTAGGTCATTGGAGATCTCCCTGTTCCCCGTTTTCTTTCTGTGTCATGATGGAAAATCACAAAGTGTTTGACGGCTCTGTGACTCCAGCCAGCTGCAGGTTTCCCTAGCAGGCTTGAACCCAAACCAGGGCCTTGAACATTCCGAGACACTGACAAAGGTATCTAGGTTTATTAGAAAGAAACTGGCCCTGGCCCTGAGCCAGACTCCTTAAACCCTCATATAAACTCCATATTCTGACGCCCTGGCTGCGGATGTACCTGGGGAGAATTCCCTATTCTCTCGCTGTCCATCGTGAGGATGCTGCAGGCTCTGTATGTAAGTTCCCCTAGTAAATGCTGTGGACTGAGCATCCTGGTGTTCAGTGCTCTCTTTGGAATCCCAACTGGCCCCATCTCGGGAAGGTTTGGGGCGCTCCCTTATGGGAACTCCCCTGCGGCTGCTTTTGGGGCAAACTCATCCACAGAATGAAACAGTCATAGGATGGAACCCTTATGAACAGGATCAGTGCCCTTATAAAGGAGGACCCAGAAAGCTCCCTTGCTCCTTCCATCATGTGAGGACACAGAGAGAAGTCTCCATTTATGAGGAAGTGAGCCCTCACCAGACACTGAATCAGCCAGTGCCTTGATTTTGGGTTTCCCAACCTCCAGAACTGTTAGAAGTAAATTTCTGTTGTAGGCCATGCATGGTGGGCTCGAACCGATAATCCTGGCATTTTGGGAGGCCAAGGTGGGAGGATCACTTGAGGCCAGGAGTTCAAGACCACCCTGGGCAACATAGCAAGGCTCCACATCTACAAAAAATAGAAAAATTAGCTGGACGTGGTGGTGCACGCCTGTAGTCCCAGTTACTTGGGAGGCTGAAGCAGGAGGATCACTTGAGCCCAGGCATTTAAGGCTGCAGTGAGCTACAAGTGCACCATTGCACTCCAGCCTGAGTGACAAAGCAGACCTTGTCTCAAAAGAAAAAAAGTTTTTGTTGTTTATAAGATACCCAGTTTATGGTATTTAGTTATAGCAGCCCAAGTGGACTAACACTTGAGCTGCTATAACACTGGCCTTGTACCCTGGACTTCTGTGCTCCACCTCCAGCACTGATAAGTGTGGAGTGAGCAATCCTCCCCTCCTCTCATCATCCCCCAACCCAACTGCCTGCCTTCGCTGACCACTGATGATCCCAACTACCACAGCTTGGGTCCTCAGGGCACCCTCCCTGTAATAGGGTTTGGTGTGCAGGATAAGCCATTGTGATTAACCCCATGGAGGGAAGAGGGGACATGGGGTGCCAAGGCCAGCCCCAGCCACCCCAGTGGGAGCTCTTGGGTCAGAGGTATCCTGTGTGGAACCAAATGGCTAGGCCTTTCATTCCCATGTTGCCTGTTGCTAGAGGCAGGCCACCCCTAGAAGGCTGTGACATTGGCAAAGTGCTGTTGGCAGCTGAGGCAGCCCTAGAGCATCTGACAGTGGAAGGTGTCCACTCCAAGTACCATGAGTAGTTGGGCTGAAGTCTTTCCTTGAAGGGTGATATAGGTGATGTGTCACATGTCCACCACTAAGAAAAGTAGCAATGGGTGAAGGGAAAGAAGCCAGCTACAGTCCAGGTGACACCAGCTGCCCTCGGTGAGGGGTGTGGTCATCAGGGGGCCAGGTTCCTGTGAGAGGGAGAAGGTGGGCACAGCCAGAGAGCAGGGGGAACTTTCTCAGGGGTGGAGCTGGGGGTACCCAAGTGTGAGGGTGGAAGGGAGCATGCTCTGAGGCCATGGCAGGGACAGGGCTCCACAGCAAATGCTGAAAGTGCACATACTCAGGGGGGAGGTTGAGGGAGGTAGGGGTGGGAAGGTCCATGCTGGGTTAGGAATAACGAGGTGGCCAGGCCATCCATGCCAAGCTTCCATGGAGTGCAGACAGGTCAGTGGTCCACTGTCCCCTGCCAGAGACTTCCTGGCTGAGGCAGACCCAGCTGCCCTCTGTTGTAAGCCCTCCCCTCCCCCAGCCCTCGCTCTCCTGTTCCTGCCTCCTTCTCTCAGTGTCTCCTTCACCACCGCTACAAAGGACTGTCTTATAGGGGTGGGAGTGTTACAAGAACAGATGCATTTCTACAGCTAATGGAACTCCACATTTAAAGAATTTTACTCCATGGAAATTACATCGCTGGCTTAGAAATTAAGTGACACTTGCCTGAGGCTGAGCATCTGAGCAGGTCAGACAGTTGGACCCCTTGCAAGGAGATGGTCACCTGGACTGCTTTGGGGCTGCTGAGCTCTCTGCTATCCAGCCAGAGATCCTGGACACAGGAGGCTGTGGGTTCACCTTACTGGAAGCAAGATGGGGGCAGGGTCCAGTTCTACCTCTGGGTACCCCCTACTTCTAGCTGGGCTGACCCAGAGCTGGAGGCCAAGGACCACCCTCATGTCCACTCTCCAGGCCAATGTGCACCTCTTGTGTCTCTATTTATTAAGAGAAAAATGGCATTTTGTGATATGATGTCTGAGATTTGCTTCAAAATGACACAGAGAGGCTGGGTGCAGTGGCTCACTCCTGAGCCAGCCTCTAGTGAAGGGACCCTCACTCCACTTTTGTGCACATTTGGTATTTTCTATAATAAAACAAGAAAAACCCTGAAATTTGCATTTTGTCATCTAATTTGGATGCCTTTGGTTCCTAATAGGGACTCTTATTTCTTGTGTAGTCAATCACCTGTTAACCCCTTTGGGGTCTTTGTTCTGTAAATAGTTAATTTACAGGCCAGGCGTGGTGGTTCATGCCTGTAATCCTAGCACTCTGGGAGACTGAGGTGGGAGGATAGCTCAAGGTCAGGAGTTCGAAACCAGCCTGAGCAAGAGTGAGACCTCGTCTCTACTAAAAATAGAAAGAAATTAATTGGCCAATTAAAAATATATAGAAAAAATTAGCCAGGCATGGTGGCATATGCCTGTAGTCCCAGCTACTCGGGAGGCTGAGGCAGAAGGATTGCTTGAGTCCAGTAGTTTGAGGTTGCTGTGAGCTAGGTTGATGCCACAGCATTCTAGCCCAGGCAACAAAGTGAGACTCTGTCTCAAAAAAAAAAAAAAAAAAAAGTTAATTTATAGCAGTTATTTCTTTCTATAACCAGAATGTTTACCTGTTGTTATATTTAGTGCAAATATTTCCTACTACTTTGATACTTGCTCTTTGTTTTTGCTTGTCTTTTTCACATGCACATTTGTGTTGTGGTCCAACCTCTCTCTTTAGCCTTCAGTTTGCTTCTGGGCCTGTCTGGCCACTCCTCATGCCCTTGTCCCCATAGGCCCTTCCTGGCACACAAAACTGTTTTGGAATAAAGACCCCTCCTTCTGAAGCCCTCTCTGGCATCCTCCCTGCTGAGGGAACCTGGCTCCTTCGGCACTGCTCCCTCCCCAGCAGCCCTGTCTGGGGGTCTGGAGGGAAGGCACCTTCCCCCTTGCTTCTGGCTAAGACCTGCAGCCCCTGCCCCCAAGAGTCCTAGCTGGGAGGCAGTCACCACCCAGCACCAGCCCTTGCTATCAGCACCACCCCCCACCCATCACTGTCTGAACTGTGCCCTCAACATCCTCCTGGATGATCTTTCAACAGCCTTGACCTCTTCTTCAAGACAATGTCCTATACCCTCAACCCATCACCACAAGTGACTGCCCCCACCCCATCAGCTCAGTTCTACACCCCGTTCTCTGCCATTGCCTCTCTGCCCAGCAGGAGGAGTGGACCCTCCAGGCTAGGCTGTTCACTGATTTTCTCAGCTTGCACCCCACTAGGGCAGAGGGGGTGAGAACCTGACCACAGTGTGGGCACAGCAGAGGCTCTGGCTTTGCTGAGGGTGGCGGTGCTGGGAAAACAATAGTGGGATACTCCTCTCAAGCCTGACCTTTCCAAAACATGGGACCTGAGCAGGGCAAGGAGTGGGGCAGCCAGAAGCAGAGGGAGGCAGAAGGTCACAGAACCAACACTGTACACCTCCAACCCCAAAGACATAGGGGCTGCGAGGAGCTGTAACTTGAATCAGGACACCTGGAAGAGACCCCAGCACAGACAGGTTCTGCCACATGGCTGGGAGCTTCCACCAGCTGGGGGCTGGGGCCATGGCCTTGCCTGGGGATCCTGCAACAAGTCCCCCAAGGCCCAAGGTCTCAGTGAGAAATTCAGGGCAGCCTTCAGTGGAGCAGAGCTGAAACTTCCCAAGTGCACAGGAATAGTCAACTGGACCCTGGGGCCAAAGCTCCACAGTGACCCCGGGTGCTGGGGGCGAGGGAAGCAGCGGGTCAGGATGCTAGAAGGAAAGCAGGGAAGAAGGCCTAAGTAATTGTGCCCGGGCCACATGTGTGCTCAGCACCCGGGGCGGGGCGCAGTGATGGCCAAGGCCTGGACCCAGCTGCCCCTCCCCGCCAGGCGCCCCAGGGGCTGGGGGCTCCACCGAGGGGTACAAGAGCTACCCAATGGTCCCCTCGGGAGCGCCTGGCCGCCGGACACATGTGTCCCGCTCTGTCGCCTCGTCCGTCAAGGGGGCTGGGGGCCAAGGGGGCGGAGAGATTGACAGAGAGAGGCAGGTATGTGGACAAGGAGGCGGGGAAGAGAGAAACGAGGAATGAGTGCGGGCGACAGAGAAACAGGACAGGGAAGAGAAATGAAGTTGAAGTAGGCAGAGGACAGAGATGGGCGCTGGGGTGGAGGAATGAAAGGATGAGGGAAGGGGACGGAGAGCTGGGAGCCTGAGGGACCAAAGTATGGTGACAAAGCGGCAGGATCCCTGAGACTAGTGGAACGGGACAGGGATGGAATCCGAGGGACACAGTTGGGGGCGGGGATAGAGCGGCCGGGAGGAGGCAGTGAGCGCCGAGTGAGGGGATCGCGCCTGGCACGGCCCGCGGCGCCCTGAGGGTCCACTCGGTAATTAGGCCTCGGTCCAGATGGGCCCCCAGTCCCGCAATCAAAATGTTAATTGGCCCGCGCCTCCGGCTGTGCCTCGGCTAGGCCCCCTGGGAGGAAGCCTGGACTGGCGGCGCGGGCGAGGGGGATCCCTGCCCCGCCCCCACCACGAGCCTCGCCGGCTGCTGCTCGGCGATAAGGGGGCGACCGAGCCCCACCCCAGCCCCTCGGGAGCGCCTGCCACGCAAGATGAATGTCCCGTCGCTGCCGGGGCCGCTGGCACAAAGCGGATCCGCGGTTTCCGCCCGCCCCGCGCCCGGCCAGCTCGGTCACACCCACCCTGGCTGGGCCCCGGGCCGAGGACGACGGAGGCAGCCGGTCGGCGGGCGGACGGGGGAGGGGCGCTGAGCTCAGCGCTCCAGGCGCGCCCCCGTGCGCGGGCCCCCGCGCGACTGTCCCCTGCAGGGCCCGCCCCGCGCGCTCCCGGCCACTGTCTGCGGGCCCGCCGTGCCGCCCCGCACAAGGTCACCGCGCAGCAATGAGTGCGCGCCCCCACCTCGTGCGCGCTCCCAGTTCAGCTGCGCCCCGACACTCCCCAGAGCCATCTCCGCAACCTCGGTGCCCAACTACAGCAGGCCGCACGGGGGCGCACTTGGAGCGTGGAGACCCGAACCACCGCGCGGGGGCGGGTGAGGGACAATGGCGGCGCCGGGCCCTAATTGGGGACATATGTACCCGCGCGCGGCCATTGTGCGGCCCGGAGCCCCGGAACCCCAGCGCTCCGGCGCCCCACCATTGGCAGCTGAGCCTGACGTCATGGGGGCTGCAAACTCCAGGCGGGCGGCCGCAGGAAGGGTTATCCACCTGGTTGCGGGGCTGCCGGGGGGCGGAGAGGGGAGTTGCAGCCGCGCGGAAGGGCGGAAAACGACCAATGAAGCCGAATTTCAGGAGCAGGGTCATGGTAGCCCCTCTCCCCCTCCACACCCCGTTCGCTGCAACGCCTCTGCGTTCTACATTCGCCCCGTGGGAGAGAGGCGTGGGGCGGGGAGGCCCTTCCATCGGGCACGGGGTCAGCTCGGGTGACCGAGTGGCAGAGGAGACATTGCGGCACAGGGCGCACGCAGCGCTGCCACACTGCGCTTTCGCTGCCTCAGCATTCGCTCCCTAGTCTTCCGCCTCCCCCACCCGCCCCTGCAGATCCCGCGCCTCCAGGCCCCAAGCGGGGCGGGCCGGACTCGGCTGGAATCCGCCCTGCCTTCCTCCCTACAGGACCCAAAGTCCTGGGCGCAGGGGTCCCAGGCCTGTTTCCATCTCTTCCCACACGCCTGACAATGCCACCGACCACTGGGCCGCAGTTCCCTGAGCCGCGCAGGGGAATTCCCCACACATGGAGGCCGAGGCATCCCCAGGACCCCTTCCAGGAGACCCTGGCCAGGGCTCAGCCCACGCAGCCATTTCCTCCGGCCTCTCTCGCCTCCCCTCCGTCCCCCTCCCCCAGCTTTGGGCTTTAAAAGCCGGAGGCTGAGCCTAGGCGCAGGCAGAGGTGGTTGCGGGCTCCGGAGCCCGGCCCAGGAGCTGTCCGAGCGCCGAGCCCCGCCCCCGGAGCCCCTGTCCCTCCCTCCCTCCCTCGGCCCGCCCTCCCTGCGCACCCCTCCCCCCAGGACCCCCGCCCCCCGCCCGCCGCCGCCGCCGCCGCAGCCGCCGCCGCCGTCGCTGCTCGCTCGGGCTGCAGAACAATAAAGCAAGCCTCCCAGAGACCCCCGCCGAGGACCCCCGCCCGGCGGTTGAGCCCCCGCGGACCGCCCCTCTCCGTCCTTGCCGGCTGAGCGCGCCCAGGCGCTGGCCGCGGTGCTGCCCAGTCCGGCGCTGGCCGCGGTGCTGAAGCTGCGGGCGCTGCCGCGGCGTTCTCCAGGCCCCGCGCCGCCGCCCCCGGTGGCATGGGGGGCTGCTGATTGAGGCTCCGCCGAGGCGGCGGGGGGGAGGGGAAGGGGGCCGCGGAGCCGGGCCAGCCCTGCACCCACTCGCAGCCTCCGGGCCCGGGACAGAGCCGCTCCCCCCTCTCCGCCCCCCCAGCCTCCTCCCCCGCCTGTCCAGGGGCGGCACTGCGGGCTGGGAAGCCGGGACCAGAGGAGGGAAGGAAGGAAGGAAGAAGAGAGGAGAGGAGAGGAGAAGAGAGGAGAGCAGAGGAGAGGAGAGGGGAGAGGAAGAAGACGACGAAGAGGGACCCGGAGGGGCAGAGGAGCAGACGCAGGGCAGCCAGGAGGAGGAGAGAGCACGGCACTCTCGTGGCAGCATCCAAAGGCCAGAGTGAGGACCTGCGCTGCCTCCGCTGCTCCTCGGATGGTGACGGGGCCCCGCCGCGGCCGCAGTCCCCCTGAGCCCCGGCTCCAGAGGCCCGCAGCGCCGGAGTCCCGCAGGAATCATGCCCAGGTCCTTCTTGGTCAAGAAGGTCAAACTTGACACATTTTCTTCGGCAGACCTGGAGAGCTCCTACGGGCGCGCCCGCAGCGACCTCGGCGTGCGACTGCACGATAAAGGTGAGAGCTAGGCTGAAGCTGGGCCCAGGGGCCCAGGGCCTTCCTGGAAGGGGTGGAGGGCCAGAGTGTGGGGGTGGGGGAGGAAGAACCTGGGAAATAGACTGGGGTACACAGAATGGGCAAGAGGCTGTGGCTGGAGTGGGACTGCAGTGGGTAGGGAAAGGGGAATGCAGAGGCAGGCCAGACCTGGGCAAGGCTGGAGAGACATTAGGGAAGAAGGGCCAGGAAGACGAGGAACCTGAAGGCACACGCTGATCCGCACCCTGACCCATGTGGGGACAAACAGCCGCATGGATGCCTAGCCATGTGAGCACATGCAGACTCACACCCAGAAACCTGGGCCCATCTCACTACCCTCTTTTCTTCATTGGTTGCACCACCAGAACACCTGCTGGGGCTAGCTGGGGAATGCTGGGAGCTTCAGGGAGTAGGCATGGGGTCCAGAGGGGCCTCCCACCTGTCAGGGCAAAGGTACTAGCAAAGGCAGCAGCTTCCCTGGAGCCAGAGTCAGGGAGAAGGATGTGAGGAGATGAGCTGTGGGCAAGGGAGGCCCAAGGTGCTGGAGGCAGGGGGAGGCTCTTTGTGTAAGGGTGCTCAAGTTCAAGGACAACTGTTAGCATGCAGGAGAGGTGACGGGAGTGCCAGGCAGTGTGGGGTGGCAGAGCAAGTGTGACCTGCAGGAGCGAGAGCCTGTATGGATCCATGTGACTGCATGTGGCCATGTGACCATGTGCGCTTGTGTGACCCTGTGTGAGTGTGTGCTTGCCTGTGTGCCACTACATGGGACCATGTGACTCTGAGTCTGCTGTGCACCATGTGACTGAGAGTGTGTCCAGGGTGGCAGCATGTGTGACCCCGCATGAGTAGGTGGTGAGTTTGGGAGGTCACCATACAGCTTACCCTATGAGGGGACTCCAGGGCTGATGGTGGCAGGGAGGTTTGGTGTAACCCTGAAAGAGCCAGAGCCTGCATCATGAGGGGTGTGCATTTGTGACTTTGAGGTTGTGAGATCCATCTTGTGCCTTGGGAACAGCCGCAGTTACCAGCATAAGTGATGCTGCTCTCCTGCAGCTTGTCCCTGTGAAGGTGTCCCCTGGTGGACACCCTGACACTCTCCTTACCACAGCTCTCCCTAGTTGCCTGTTGAGGAGCTTGGAAAGGACCCCAAAAGGGGAGTGTGGGCAGAAGAGGGCAATGTTGAACAGGGTAGGACCCAAGAGTGCAGGATAACCGGAGAGAGTGAGGGAGAAGCAGAGTGGACTTCGACAGAGGAGAGTGAGGCTAGAGCCACAAGGGTAGGGGCCAAGTCCAGTTAGTGGTGGGAGAAGGGAGATGAAAGGGAGGTGCTGGTGAGGGCCGGAACTGGGGGAGGTATACATCTCTAGGGCTGGTTGAGGGGCCTCTTGGGCCAGAGAGGAGCAACATCAAAATGGATCACGGATCTGGGGCCCCGGGCAAGAGCCAATGAGGACCCGGGAAAGGCAGGACGGATGGGGTCCCTGGGCCAGCGGCCCTGGCTTTGTGCGCGGCGGGTCTGCAGTGTGTTGCATAATCAGGGAAAACTGCTGAAGTGGGGAGAACCCGAGGGGGAGGGGAAGAAGAATGGGGGGAGGAGGGAGAGGGAAGCGCCACCCCTCTCCCCTGACCTTGAGGCTCGGGGGAAGGGGGGCAGCCGCGCCCGAAGATGCGCCTCTCTCCTCCCCCCACGAGGGTGGGGCGCTCGGGCGGCGGGGGCGGAGCCTGGCCCAGCCCTGTCTCATCCTCTTCTCTTCTCTCTTCCCCTCCTTGTCCTCTCCATCCTCTCTGCCCCGTGGTCCCTCGGCCCCTTCTCCTTTGTCCTTCTTGATGTTTGCCTCTTTCCCGGTACTTGGCGTCTCCCGGCCTGTGTCCATTCTGTCTCCCGCCGACTCCCCACCATGTGGGTCTTGCCCGCTGCTCCATTCCCTTCCCGCTGTCTGTCCACCTCGGCCCGCAGGATACCTCAGCGACTACGTGGGGCCCTCGTCCGTCTACGATGGCGACCCCGAGGCGGCGTTGCTCAAAGGGCCGTCCCCAGAGCCCATGTACGCTGCAGCCGTGCGGGGAGAGCTGGGTCCTGCGGCCGCGGGCTCGGCGCCGCCGCCCACCCCGCGCCCGGAGCTGGCCACAGCTGCGGGTGGCTACATCAACGGCGACGCGGCGGTCAGCGAGGGCTACGCGGCCGACGCCTTCTTCATCACCGACGGGCGCTCGCGCCGTAAGGCTGCCAATGCCAATGCTGCTGCCGCTCCCTCTACGGCCTCAGCGGCGGCCCCAGATGGGGACGCTGGAGTCGGGGGCGGGGCGGGAGCGCGCAGCTCGGGATCCGGGCCTGCGGGCCGGGGCGGCACGCGTGCGGGGGCAGGCACCGAGGCGCGCGCGGGGCCAGGGGTGGCAGGCACTGGTGGCCGGCACGCGTGCGGCGAGTGCGGCAAAACGTACGCCACGTCGTCGAACCTGAGCCGGCACAAGCAGACGCACCGCAGCCTGGACAGCCAGCTGGCGCGGCGGTGCCCCACGTGTGGCAAGGTGTACGTGTCCATGCCGGCCATGGCCATGCACCTGCTCACGCATGACCTGCGCCACAAGTGCGGCGTGTGCGGCAAAGCCTTCTCGCGACCCTGGCTGCTGCAGGGCCACATGCGCTCGCACACCGGCGAGAAACCCTTCGGCTGCGCGCACTGCGGCAAGGCCTTTGCCGACCGCTCCAACCTGCGCGCACACATGCAGACGCACTCGGCCTTCAAGCACTTCCAGTGCAAGCGCTGCAAGAAGAGCTTCGCGCTCAAGTCTTATCTCAACAAGCACTACGAGTCGGCCTGCTTCAAGGGTGGCGCTGGCAGCGGCGGCCCCGCGGCCCCTGCGCCGCCACAGCTCAGCCCTGTTCAGGCCTAGGGTGGCAGGGCCTCCGCCAGCCAGGTCGGCTCTCAGCAATACAGGCCCCCAGGGAAGTCTCCGCCGGCGTCCAGGAGGAGGGGCCGGAGGGCGGGCCCCTCCTCACAGCAATAGGGGGAGGGGGGGCCCGGTCCCACCCCGCCCCGCCCGCCAGGGGCCTTGCCGGCCTCTTCAAGCAATAGGGTCCTGAGGGGAGACCCACCCCAAGCCCTTTCCCCTCCCCTCCAGGGTGCCCCAGGCTTTCTCCCAGCAATAGGGTCGAGGAGACCCAGAACAGAACCTCATCTCCGAGTTGGGTCTCTGAAGACGGGGTGGGATGAGGTAGGGAGCGCCCTCTTTCTCCCTCCTCTGTGCCCCTGGATCGCGTCGCAGAGACTCAGGTCTTCCCCACCCCTTCCCAAGCCTTCAAGGGCCGGGCCTGCGGCCCAGACGTCCAGGGAGCCGGTCCCTCCCGGCAGCAGGCCAGGGGAGGAGCAGGAGAGGGGCGGGCCTGCAGAGGCCTTCCTGCCCCCCCAATCCCCCCCGCAGTCTTCTTCGAACTCCCGGGAGTGTTAGACGCGTTGGGATCGGGGAGGGGAGCGGACGGCGGCACCCCTCTCCCTCGGGTTGCTTCTGGGGCCTCAGTCTGAGCCACCCACCCCCACCCCCCGACCCTCGCCTCGCATCCTCTGCCAAATCTGAATTCTTCCAGCCCAGCTTCCCGGGCGCTGTCCTCCATAACGAATAATAATGACACATATCGAATCGCATGGACTTATCCGACCTCCTCAGACCCTCTCGCCCCCGCCCTGCCCCGGGGCTCCCTCCCTCGTACCCCGGGCATTTGGTGTTGGAGGACGGATTCCCGGGGCCCAGCAGGCAGGCCTGGGTGCTGCCCTCTGCACATCTCTCTGTATTCGCTTTGCGGGTAAAGCCCCCTGGGGGGGTTGCGGACGCGTCGGGTTTCTTTCTGTATTTGTACGTTTAATTTATGAACGGATTGCACTCGGGTCGGGGAGGGGGCGCTGAACCCCCCCATCCTTCCCGCCGACGCCCGGGCCTTGGGATGTCCAGGATCACTTTCCCCGTCCCTGAGGCCCGCTCCTAGCTGGGCATCTCTAGGGAGCCTCAGGCCCCGCCTCTCAGAGGCCGGCCCCTCCCCTGAGATCCAGGCCCCGCCCCCACGCGGTTGCCAACTTTCGCCCGTCTATGCCAAAGCCTCGGCGGCGACCCCGCCCCAAGGGCCCGCCCCATTGGCCGCCGCCTTTGTGGCGTCACTGCATGCAGCCCCACCCCTCCTCCCGACCCTACCCGGGGCTGCCCGCTCCCCCTCCCTTTTAGGTAGTCCGATGCCGACTATAGAGCAATAATGCGCACTGCATGCGAAGCTGCCGCCGCCTCTAGAGTTACTGAGAATCAGGTATCCCCTCGCCCCATCCACCCCATAGGCCCCTAGATCAGGGACGCTGCGCGGGGCCGGCCGCGCAGACTTTCTTCCTCCCCCTTCCCTGCCCCCCCACGGCAGAGCCCAGCGGGTGTACTGGTTCTGGGGGCGGGGGTGGGGTGGCTGGACCCACGAGCCCTCCTTCAGTCATCCATTACTCTCTGACCGTTCATTAGGCACCTCCTATGTGCCAGGCCCATTGCTGAGTCCGCCAGGGATGCGGTGACCTTCGGGGAGGTGCGTGTGCAAGACATGTGGTAACAGGCTTGGGTGGGCCAGGGAAGGATGCCCATGCAGACAGACCAGGTCCCTAGGCTCAGACGGTCCCCTCCTACTCCTCTCCACCTCAGCCCGGTCCTTGCTGGGCGCAGTTGGGTTCTACCTTTCACTTGGGCCTTTTGGGCCTAGCTGAAGTGACAGACCCAGGATCCCAGGGCCCAGAGCCGCCCATACAGGAGTCCAGTCTTCTGATCCCCTGGAAACGTGGCTCTGCTGTGTCCGGCCAGGGGCAGGGCCCTGGCAAGAGAAAAAGGTGCAAGCTTGAATATGTGATGTGGCCAGCCTCATCCCCAGCACCCAGCTTGGCTGCCCTCACAGGGGCACACCGTGGGCCCACATCCAAACCCCTACACAACCAGGCATGGTGCCCACACAGCTCCCAAGCTGGGCCCTGCCCACCTGTGCTGCATGCACACACACACACACACACAGGCGCCCCCACCCCACCTCACTCCACTCTCCTGTCTACCTACCTAAGGAGAAGGCCTGAGGGCCTTGGGCCCACCAGGGTCTCCCACTTCCCCTCACATCTCGCCACCGTGGAAAGCCATGGGCCCTTTCCCGCCCCCATAACTAAGCAGCACAATAACCGACTTAGTGAATTCAGGTAGAAGGAACGTTTAGGTAGCACCTATTTTGTACTGATTCTACAAGTAGGGCCCGAGGTGCGGGGGCCCTCGGGTGGGGGCTGTGGCCGCCGGCCTGCCCCACCCCCACCCCCGCCTGCGCCCCCGCCGCCTTGTACATATTCCCACCCGGAACTGGCCGGGATTTTTACTCGGGCCGAGCCCCTGTTCCGCCCCCGTTTGGGGCCGGGCCGGCCGGACAGACGGACGGACGGACAGACCTCCTTCCTAAGCACAATAGCACCAGCTCCCCGGAGCGCCGCACCTCCACGAGGAGAATAAATGCCACTCTTGATAGAATTTGGATTGTCAGGCTGATGTGTCCTGGGCTGGGCTACGCTGCTGGGGGGCCTGTGGGCATCTTCCCAGTCCTGCCACAGTACCGAGGCTGGTGGCTTGCAGGCATCAATGCAGCAGCTTTTCCAAAGAAGGCTCTCTTCTTCCACTGGGGAGCAAAGCAGTTGGCATTTCCCCAGGAGCAGGTGAATCTGCTCTGCGCCAAGAATTGGGCACTAAGGGTCTCCAGCCCAAAGTCAGGTTCAGCTCAAGGCTGATCTAGAATGGCCAGAATAGGTATAGCAGGGGCTGCAGCTCCCTAGCCTGGGGTGCCTCCACTCTACACCACCCTGGATGTAGGGGCTTTTGCTGTCCTGGCAAGCCTGACAGCCACAAGTGAGCTCTCTGAGATGCTGTTGGAAAAAATGGGGACTGCAGAGGGTTAGAGGTCTGGCCCATCCCTGTAGCCTGATACCCACATTCTGACCCCCAGGCTTCCAGGTTATGGGCCCCCACTGTCTGAGGAGGCCTGTATGGACAGTGAACTGAACCAGTTCCAGGGAGGAGGTGCCCAGAGGGCATATAGGCTTCAATAGCCACCCATAGCCCGAGGGCTCCAGACAGGATGAATAGAGTTGAGATGAGAGGTGGGACTGTGCTGAGAGAGCAGAAGGGCAGGGACCAGTAATGGCCCCTAGTAACCAGGTAGGTAGGCATGAGCTGAGAGGTCCAAAGTTTTGGGGCACATATGGTCAAACCAGGTCAGCTCTAAGTCCAGGGCCAGCAAAGCAGCCCACACCCTGGCAGTGATAGGGGACAGGCCTGCCCAGACTCAACTGGGGTGGAGAGCAGGGGAACCAGTTCTGCAGCAGGTTAAAGACTGTAGGTCTGCTGTATGGAGGGGGTGCTGATGGGGGTGAGTTCCCCCTTCTGGAGAGCAGTGCCAGCGATAACAATAGCAGGTGTGAAGGCACGCCTGGTACTTGTAGGGGTCTGTGGCCAAAGCCTCCTGCAGAGGCACTCTTCACTTTCACTGTTTGGGGCTGTGTAGGCATCATAGCCCTCACCATTGGAGATGAGGAATCTGAGACTCTGGGAGATAAACAGCTTTTCTAAGGCTAAAGAACTTCAGGGGTGCCTTTGACATAAGCTCTGCCCCAAAATTCTACACACCTTGGCAGGCGGCAGTGGCGGGGAGGAAGGCTCCTAACCTCTCGCTCCTTTTGGAAGGACTCCACAGCTACTGTTTTTTTCTGCTTCGCCAAGATTTTGATGGGTGTTGGGGGTGGAAGGGCGTAGGCGGCCTCCCTGAGACCTGGGATGAGCTCAATCCCCCATTCCTCTCATCCATGGACGCAACTTTCCGTCCTAGAGAATGGGTGGCACAGGCTGCTGACCATCACTGCCCAAGAACTCTCTCTGCGGCCGTGCCGCTCATAGGCCTCCTTGGCCCACCTACGGCCCCTCTGCCCTCGGGTCAGCCCGAGATCCCTTCTAAACCCCAACGTCCTCCCAGCCCTTTACCCCACCAGGCCTGCAAAGATCCTCGCCCCAGCCTCTGCCCGCTCATTTGTTGCAGCCCCCAGCCGGGAGATCCGCACCGTGCTTTCCTCACCCACCCCGCCCTGCACACCTTCATTCCCAACCAATCTCATCTACCCTGACCTTTTGCCTCTGCCCTGGATTCCTAGGCTGCACCTCACCCTGGATCCCGGGGTACTGGGGCTGTGCCAGGCGTCACTCTCCTCTAAGGCTGCCGCCCCGGCCTCGCCTCCCGGCTTCAGGCCCCGCCCCCGCCGTTGCCGTCAGTACCGACGCTCTCGTTCATTGGTGTGTTCACAGCCGGTGCCTTCCCATTGGCTCGCGGCCCTGCTCTTCCCGCTCGGCCCGACCCATCCTCCGTGGTGGCCGGGTTCCACTCTCTGGCTGCCGCACTCCCGCGGCCACTCGCCGGCTGACTGGTGTGAGGCGGGACAGGGTCACAGGCAGCCGCCTCCAACGCGACCCTTCACTCCTCATTGGCCCGTGCGCTCGGTCTCTCTGGGCTTACTGGCAGGCTGAGCCGTCAATCTTTTCCTCCGCCCATCGGTGTGGCAGCCTGCGACGGTCCTCTGGTTCTAGGTTCTGTACTGGAGGGTGGTATGGCCAGAGCGCGCGAGGGGACACGTGGGCGCACGTCGGGGGGAGGCTCGCACTCGTTACCTGGGAGAAGGTGTGGAAGTGGGGATGGCAGAGCCCTTATGGCTCACCCCTATGCTCTAGGCTACCAAAGGGACACTCTTCCGCCTGGCCTCCTTTTGGGGTCAGTACATTCTCAGACAGGCATAGCCCAGCCTGGCCCGGGTCCAGCCGCAGAGCACGCTCCGCCAGTGGCTGTAATGCACAGACAAACGTTCTGGGAGACTGGGTAGAAGACTGGGCTGATCCTGATCCACCCAGGCCCATGCATGAGGCCAGAGCTCTCCGGCCCAGTCAGAACGGCCCCCCCTTAGCAGGCTACACGAAGACACCTTTCTGGTAGCCCCAGCCTGCCTGTTGCCCTGGCTAGCATCAACCCAAGATGGTTATGGAAGGAAGAATGTGTCACCAGGGGGGAGCCTTGCCGGCCACCTTTAGTGGAGGTGGTGGAAAGAGGCTGAGCTCAGCAGGAAGGCTGTGACAAGTCCACAGGAGAGGCTGCAGACCTCATTTGCTTCCAGAGAGGCGCCTCTTGGCCCTGCTCATCCCAAAGGAATCGATGTGTTTCCTGGGTAAACCAGGTTTAGTCCCCAGTGAACCCCAGCACCTGAGGCCCAGAATGTCCGCACTCCATGCCCTGTGAAGACGCATGCCAGGCCAAGGTGGGAGGCAGACTTGCGTCTCCTGAGCCGCACCTTGTTGCTGTTATGGTTGATTAGTTGCTTCATTTAACAACAGGGCGATTGTACAGGCTGTGCAATTTCACAGAAGCCTCTGAGTCCCTGGCGATCCGGCACCCTAGGTTCCAGACATCTTTGCGAGGCTGGCTCCAGTTGGAAGCCGGGAGGCCCTGCAAGTTGGTGGACCTGCTTCCTGTGGAGGGGCCGGCATCCTCGCCCTATGCACGACCGGCCCTGCAGGCAGAGAGGTGGAGAGCCTGGAGCCGGCTCGCAGGGCGGGTGTCCCAGTGACGCGGGGCCTGGGGCACTTTTCCCGCTTGAATCTCTGACCTGGCTTTTGTCTGAAGTCCCCCTAAGTCGAAGAAAAGCTGATTCCTGCCGTGGTAACTAGAGGGTTCGCACAGCACCACCGCGCCAGGGGCTGCAGTTACTGCAAGGTGCATGCGCGGAAACCATCGCGCTGGGTGGCGGTGACGCGAGCTGCCGCGGACAGCGGTCCCGGACAGCTGGACTGTAGCGCACGAGGTGTTTTATAAATAATCAACATCCCCCAACGACTCGCCTGGGCTGAGGAATGACGAAACCCTGTGTTTACAGAAGTGGGACAGAGGCAGGCGAGAGGTCAGGGGAGGCGCGCAGCTGCTAGGAAGTCGGGGGCCGGCGCAGGCCCTAACACTATCCGCCCGGCTCCGTGGAGCCAGGCAAAACATTGGACGTCTTTCGCGGAGACCCTAGGACGACGCAGGGAACAGATCCGCTGCCTGGCCGCGTACTTGCAGCCCGCAGCCCCGGCCCACGCGAACGACTACGGCTCCCAAGGTACTCTGCGCCGGCACTCCCGCGGCGACTACGGCTCCCAGAGTGCTCTGCGGCGACATGCCAGCGGCGACTACGGCTCCCAGGGTGCGCCGCGCGCCCCGCCTCCCACCCAGGCCCCGCCTCAGGTCGGCCTGAGGACTACAAATGGACACGCGCGGCTGTCGCCCGCCAGTTAGCGGCTCCGGTGCGAAAGGGCCTCGGTTCCTCAGGCGTGCGTGCCTAACGCGGGCGGGCCTGGAGGGCTGGACGAGCGGGCGCGAGGGCTACGGCGGCCGGCGTGGGGCGGCGGTAGCCATTGCTGAGGGTTGGGAGGCGGGGTCGCTGGCCTCTGGCGCTGCAAGCCCGGCGGGTCACGACTTGGCTGCCGTAGGGTGCGGGCTGAGGCCATGGGCGACCGCAGCGGTGCAGGCGGCTCCCGGCGCCGGAGGACGGGGTCGCGGCCATCGAGCCACGGCGGTGGCGGGCCTACAGCGGTGGAAGAGGAGGCGCGGGACGCGGCGGCGGGCCCTGACGTGGGCGCTGGGGGGGACGCCCCGGACAAGGACGGAGACGACAGTGTGGGCAGCAGCCAATTGGAGCTGAGGTAGCGGAGCACCTGACCCCTAACCTCTGATCCTATAATCCTGAACCCCGCGACTCTTTCCTGGTTCCCCGGGAGTGGCCGCAGCAGCGCGAGCTCTGAGTCCGAGAACCTGGGGTTCGGACTAAGTGGGGACCTGTGTGCCCTTTGAGCCCTGCGGGGAAACTGAGGCTTGGAGGGGAGGGTCACCTGCCAAGGTCACCGAGGTAGAGGTGTGGAGTTGGCCAGGCAGAGAGAGGGGAGCCGGCAGCTACCTTGCTTCCAGACGCTTTTGGCTCTGTGCATCCTCAGGTGGGTCCTGAGGTCCTTTCCGAGGGGTGAGCTGGAAGCCTGGGCACTCAGAGGGCTAGTCCGGGTCCAGTCCTGGCCCTGGACAGTGTCCTCTTCTTTGAAAGCAGTTAGATGGGATCCGGGCAGTTTGTGATGAAAGGTCTCTTCTGAGGGCTATGAGGGGTGCCTTAGGGGTAAGGACAGCTCCCAGAGGACAGTAACCCAGGTCTTTTTGAGGATGAGGGAAGGGGCAATGTAAGAGGCTTTTTTTGTTTGTTTGTTTTTGTTTTTGAGACAGAGTCTCGCTCTGTTGCCCGGGCTAGAGTGAGTGCCGTGGAGTCAGCCTAGCTCACAGCAGCCTCAAACTCCTGGGCTCAAGCAATCCTGCCTCAGCCTCCCAAGTAGCTGGGACTACAGGCATGTGCCACCATGCCTGGCTAATATTTTCTATATATTTTTAGTTGGCCAATTAATTTCTTTCTATTTTTAGTAGAGACGGGGTCTTGCTCT
>CAUYRT010036888.1:0-46106 GCA_963574885.1 Lepilemur ruficaudatus | reverse complement strand
GGGAGGCTGAGGCAGAAGGATTGCTTGAGCCCAGGAGTTTGAGGTTGCTGTGAGCTAGGCTGATACCATGGCACTCACTCTAGCCCAGGCAACAGAGTGAGACTTTGTCTCAAAAAATAAATAAATAAATAAAGGTCGTTTGCTATACATGTAAGCATATAGTTGGCAATATGTAGAAATCCATAAAAAATTTGGGTATAAGAAAAATATAGTTACCCTTGGAGAGTAAGGCTTAAATAAATTTTAATTACCAATGACACAATCTTCTGTCTTAGCAACATTATATGTGAAAAACTACTTGATATTTTAAGGGAATGTCACAGATTTACTCAAAATTCATTAATTCACTCAGCTGTGTAATTAAAATGTCCTCAGCCTCTGGACAGTAGAAAGAAAAACCCTGTTAGACCAATTCAGTAACCTAAATAATTTAAACAGTTCTTTTAAGATTAAAAAACTCAATCCCACTCAACCTGTTTCCATCACAATGGAAGGGTAGAAGGGAAGATGAAGTGAAGTATATCTGACATAAACTTGAGGCACTACTGGGGAATCTGCATCCTGAAATCCAAAAGAACTTGGATTCTTGCTTGGATTTTTCTGCAGCAAGGCTAATTTTGGCTGCTCCTTGGGATGTGACGAGTCTTGGGTGTCCTGTCGCTGGAACCTGCTGGTAAAGGCTGCTCTGACCAGTTTCAGCTGGGTCAAGGTTCTGGGTGTAGTTGATTCAACTTCACCGACACTGTAAACCCCCCCAATCTCTGCCATAATCATCTTCCAGTCCCTTGACCCTCAACGTGGCAGGCCTTTGAGCAGACCCTCTGGCTCTCAACTCAGCCACATCCCTGTGGTCCCCCTTCCACCACTCTGGGAGGGAGACTTGTGCTGCCTAAATATTCTGTATCGCTAAATTTATGTGAAGTGCTGCCCCCTAGGTTGGTTCTGAACAGCCTATAAGGCCATGTGATTCCAGCTCTCCTGCCCTCAGCACACACTTCAACCTAAAACGCCTTTCCCCTCCGGAAAGAAGCTCCTACTCTCTCTTTCACAACCTCTTGGACTGGAAGGAATGAGGTTTTTCTCTTGCTGCTTACTGCTTGTTCATTGGGCACTCCCACATGGAAAACTCTTCTGTCAAGTCCACTAGACCAAGTAATTGATATGCTAAAGAGGGAGAAAAAAAATGTAGAAAACTAATTTATTGACAAAGCCTGGCTTTGAGTAGCACAATAAAGCCTCAAAAGCCTAATTTGCTGGGAAGTGAACTAGGAAATTGGAGGATGGAATGGCCTCTGGAGGCTGTTTTACTCTTTACCCTTTGGTACCTTTTTAAATTGGTATCATATGCGATATTGAATTCAACTGGTTTGTACCAGTACAGCTCTACTAGTCCTTTCAGCCTTGTCCATTCTGGTTGGTCAGTAGTCTCTCCTGAATGATCAGTGCCTATTTGGTTCCAGTTGTTAAGTATTTTCAATATTATTCCTGACTATGCATAAATAACTAGTGAAGGCATATAGTTTTGTTGTTTAAGCATGTGTTGTAAATGTTCTTTTTTAAAAAATTAGCAATATTCTTTTTATTCCTGCTGAATTCATTCTAACTTCTTCTTTTCTCCACCTCACCCAACACACACAGGAAAATGGATGCCTCCGGCTGAGTAGGAGGGAATTCAAGTGAATGGGAAAGTGAAAAAGAAACTATAACAGACACCATCTTCCTATCAACACGTATTCATAAACCCCACTCCTAACCCCCCTTTAACAAATCATTATTTTTGTTCAGGTATCTTCTTTCTTTTTCCCAGCCATATGCCATATGCTTCAAGAGTCTACATTCATTTCCAGCCCAAGAGTGCTAAATAGGGCCAAGCAGAGTGTCTCCTAGCACTCTGGGAGGCTGAGACAGGAGGATTGCTTGAGCTTGAGAATTTGAGACCAGCCTGCCCAAGAACAAGATCACCTCTCTACTAAAAATAGAAAAATTAGCCAGGTGTCATAGCGTGCCGGTAGTCCCAGCAACTGGGGAGGCTGAGGCAGGAAGATTGCTTGAGCCTAGGAGTCTGAGGTTGCAGTGAGTTACAATGACACCACTGCACTATACCCCAGGGCAACAGAGCAAGACTCTGTCTCAAAAAAAAAAATGTTAAATTAGAGGGGGCCATTGATTTGGACTAAGCTCCTTCACTAGACGCAATAGACCAAACCAAAATGAAGTTACACTGAAGTTCTGTGTCACCAAGCCCAAAATAAATTGTTTATTTGACCTTGCAAGAAACCGGGAGAGTGAGAGATAATAGCCAAACCCCCGAACAATCCAGTTTTAGCTGGCATGGTAAGAGGAAAGTAACACTGAAACAGCCAATCAGCTTTTTGTTTTCCCTTTCTCCTTTCCTCAGCCCTTTTCTATGTAAAAATCCAAACTCCTTTGTTCAGCTCATCAGAACACGCATGCCATTTTATAGAAAGGGGTGTTGCCAGATTTTAGAATCGCAAATAAAAGCCGATTAAGATCTTTAAATTTGTTGTAATTTTGTCTTTTGTAAAGGGGAAAACCCATGATTAACATGAGCCAATCTGAATGGGCCCTTTCCTCTTGCCAGTGGTTTAGGCATGAGCATGTGACTAATTATGACCAAGGGGATGTGAGGGGAATTATTCTAAGGAGCTTTGCAAGTGCTTTTCTTTGCTGATCAAAAAACACAAGCAGAAGGCACCCCAACAATACATGGATGAATCTGTGCATCAACTTCAAAGGAGAGTAACAGTAAATACAACCACAATGAAGTATATCTCAAAGGTTCCTGTGATGCCTCTTGTGTAAGCTGGAGTAGACCTGAAATAGCACAGATGTTAAAAAAAAGAAGCTTTACCCACAACTCTGTGGAATCCATGGTATGAAGGATAAACAACAAGTCTGGCCAAAAACCATTTCCAACCTTCTCAAAAGCAGTACTTCTAGATCAGTGTTTCTCAACCTTGATACTACTGACTTCTGGGGCCAGGAGCTAAACGCTGTGGAGCAACGCCCAGATCCCCTCCCGCACTTCAGAATGGAGGCGCTCGCTTCCCCAGCTGCTGGCAATGAATGTGGGCTCCTGACAACTCACAGCTGGGCTGCTCTCCCGCCCTTACCCTTGGCTGTTGCGTCCCCTGTCGTGCTCAATGGCAGGTCCAGGCATGGTACGTAGGCTCAAGCCCTTGCCTCAACTCAGGACCGGCTGAAGGGCCATCCCAACCTCAAAGCTCCTGGAGGTACTGGCTGAGGCCTCTGTTACAGCTGAATTGCATTTCAACTCCTCCCTCTGCCCAGTCCTGCCTCATTCACCCCGAAGTAGATGTTCTTTTAGAGAGCTCTCTCCCACAAAAGACTTTGAGTCTGAGAGTCTGTTTCCCAGAGAAACCAACTCAACAATTTCCCAGATTTCCTTCCCCTTTCCTTTGAAACACCATATCAAGGTTTTTAACGTATTAGTCATTTGCTATAATTGTTCACCAAACCTCAACAAAATGTATTTAAAAAGAGTCACATTTCGGTTGTAATCTATATTAGAAATAACCTATGAAAGATTAATGCCTCTTAATCTTTTGCTCCAAATATATAGCCAGTAACTTATAAGAAAAACAGCAAAAAGGACATCAATAGTGGCCTTGAAAATGCCAAATGCCACCCAGCACTGGATATCCGTTATTCAGTAAGATTTAAAAAACAACGTAAGCACTTTCATTTTCTAAAATTGCTTGTTTTCAACTTATTTTCCTCAAACCCTGTTTGTGATCGAGAACTAAGAAAAAGTTGACGGTGCTTTATACTCCTATCCTTGTCACTAGTAAAGAGGAAAAAAGTAGTATTAAAGCCTTCATCCAAAAACTCAAAAAAAAAAAAAAAAAAAACACAAACAGCCAAGCACAGTGGCACATGCTTATAGACCTAGGAGGCTGAGGTGGGAGGATTGGAAGGATTGAGCCCAAGAGTTCGAGTTCTGCCTGGACAATATAGCAAGACCTTATCTCTTTAAAAAAAAAAAAAAATGAAACAGACAAGCAGGAATAAACAAATCTATACACATGTCCAGATGTTTTTGTGTCTCTATGTGCTGCCTGTAACTATTGCAAGCATCATAAAACTGTGAAAAGAACAAGCTAAAGGATAAGCCAATGTGCTGAAGATGGCAGAGCTGAAAGACGGAAAGAATATAGGTTCTTGATGTAGTTGAGCCATCCAATTACTCCAATCAACCCTGAAATTGGTCTACCTCCTATCTGTTAAGCAGGATAATAAACGCCTTCTGATTTGAGCCATTCTCAATTGGTTCTTCTGTTATTTGTAACTAAAAGCATTGATAAGACAAATTTTTGCTTATTGTTTGGCATATTAGTCATTTGAGACTTTTATTTTTTATGGAAGACCCACATTAGTATAATATTAATTTATTACCTGGCCCATCAACTAATCTATTATTTGGTGTATTAATATAATATTAAATCTATTACCTGGCATATCAATTAATTTATTATCTGGTGTATTAATTATTTTATTATTTGGTGTGTTAATATAATATTAAATTTATTATTTGACATATTAATTTATATTTGATATCCTACCCCTTGGACTATCCCAATTTAATAAAAGTGGGAAAAATCGGGTAGACGGGGCTCAGAATTTGGTGGTGAGACCCCTCTGAGCCCTCCAGCAAATAAACATTGATCCTCTTACTCTCCGTGTGCTGCTCGGCTTGTCCTCGGGACCACCAGCTATAACACCTGCTGTAACGTTTTGGTTCCCTGACGGGGAAAACCGATCACACTGACCCCTTGCAGCCACCAGTTCAGGGACAGGCACGGTGACCAGCGGGACCTTGGAGACAGAAGCGAACCGGCGCCAACCGCCATTTTGCAGAATATGTTCCCTGCTCAGGAGCTCCCGTTGGCCGCAGGATCACAAACTCTCCCGGACATGCTGGAGGGACAGACAAGGCAAATCAGGTCTGGAGGCATCAGACCAGGAAAGGTCCCGAGACCCGTCCAAGTCAGGCCCCTGAAACGACGGAACAGGAGCTTGATCACCTCCTGAGTGCAGGGAATTCCCAGGACAGGAATGTGTAACCTCTGCCTGTCTGAATCAGTGAGTGAAGAGTGACTGTGGTTCCATGACTACGGCTATGAGACCTGAATGGGTCCTTACCTGCGGTTGTACAGCGGCATACCACATAACAGTGATTTACTCCCCTACAGGGAGCCACCAGGCCTGGGGTTTATACGGGCACACCTTCGCCAAGACTCACCTAAGTTCCCTGGAGGGACACACGCAGCCAGGTGGATACCTGAGAGAAACCCCCCCTTTGTCTGTTAAGCTGTGACACCATTCAAGGGTCTAGAATGGGTAAAATAAAATCTAAGCCTACAGTCCTTAAATACATGTTAAAAAACTTTAAGAAGGGTTTCACAAGAGATTACAGTATCACACTGAGTCCCAATAGATTTAGGGCCCTCTGTGCACACAAATGTCCCACATTCGGGGTCGACTGCCCCACAACAGGAACCTTAGACTGCCCCACCTTGCGAGCAGTTTAGAAAATCATGACCGGGACTCCCCGCCACCCCAACCAATTCCCTTACATATATTGATGGCTAGAGATTGCTCAGACCATGGCCCCGTGGGTCTGGTTCTGTGCTAATAAGGGACAGAGCAGGATTTTTGTGGCCCAAAGGACCAGAGACTCCAAACTGTCCAAACCCATCTATCAGGAAGCTCCTGAAGAGGATCCACCAACACCACCCTACAACCCCACAGTGACACCTCCTGAAGTACCCCCAAATCCACCAGACACCCCGCCACCGTCAGTCTCCCTGCCACGAGTTCTGGACCAACCAGTTGCTGACACTACCATCACCCCCGGGCTACAGTCAGCTCAGGCACCAACTTCAGTCCTCCAGATGCCCTTGCGTGAGGTGCGAGTTCTGATGCAGGTTATGGACGATGGGTCCAGCCAGGTCAGCCAGTCATGTACTACCAGCCTTTCTCCACCACCGACCTTTTGAACTGGAAGCACCACACCGTGTCATACTCCGAGAAACCTGAGGCCCTCGTTGACCTCCTGGAATCCATCTTTCAGACCCACCATCCCACATGAGAAGACTGCCGCTAGCTCCTTTTGACCCTTTTTATTTTTTAATTTTTTTTTTTTTTTTTTTTAGACAGAGTCGCACTTTTGTTGCCCAGGCTAGAGTGCCGTGGCATTAGCCTAGCTCACAGCAACCTCAAACTCCTGGGCTCAAGCGATCCTTCTGCCTCAGCCTCCCAAGTAGCTGGGACTACAGGCATGGGCCACCATGCCCGGCTAATTTTTTCTATATAAGTATTTAGTTGGCCAATTAATTTCTTTCTATTATTAGTAGAGACGGGTCTTGCTCTTGCTCAGGCTGGTTTCAAACTCCTGACCTTGAACAATCCACCCGCCTCGGCCTCCCAGAGTGCAAGGATGACAGGCGTGAGCCACCGCGCCTGGCCTTTTGACCCTTTTTAACATGAGAATGATGGCGGATTGTAACTGGGACCCAGAGGTGGCTCCAGGACCAGGCTCCAGCAGGGACCTTGGACATGGAGCAGTGGGCACAGAGAACAACACTTGAGACTAACCCAGATTGGGATTTCAACTCCTCGAGCAGACGAGAGACACTCAGAAAGTATCGGGAAGCTCTCCTCCACGGGTCCGCGAGAGAGCCAGAAAACAAACCAGCATGAATAAATTTGCTCTGATCACCCAGAAGCCAAAGGAATCAAGGAGGGAATTCTACGAGCGCCTTTGTGAGGCCTACCAGGTCTACACAATCTTAGACCCAGAGGTGGCCAAAATTCAGTGGATGGTGAATGCCTCATTTGTTGGGGAGTCCTATACTGACATCTGACAGAAACTCCAGAAACCTGACGGGTTTGCAGGAATGAACATCACGGAGCTGATGGAAGTGGCCCATAAGGTCTATGTTAATCAAGACCAGACCGCCCAAAGGGAAAACGACAAGAAAACCAAACAGAAAGCTGCTGTCCTGGCCCCTGCCCTCGAAAGATCTGACTGAGCCAAGAGACCTGGCCTGCCATGGGAAAGAGGACCCAGGAGACCAGGGACCCTGAAGCCTGACCAGTGTGCCTATCGTAAGGAGTTTGGTCACTGGAAGCGTGAATGCCCCAACAAAAGAAATCACCCATCTCCAAACAGGAACCTGCCCAGGAGCTTCCAGCAGAAGCCGGAGACCCAGGAGACCCAGGACCTCATCAGTCTTACTGGGGTTGACTTGGAATAGGACTGACCGGGTTCCCTGACTCTTGGTCTCCAGGAGCCTATGGTCATAATGGATGTGGGGGGCCGACCAATAACGTTCGTGGTGAACACTAGGGCAGAACAGTCGGTGTTAACAACCCTGGTGACTCCATTTACCAAGTGGGAAACCACTATTGTGGGAGCCACTGGAGTGGGAGTAAGTAGCTTGACCCTTCTTCCAATCCTGAATATGCCAGATGAGGAGCCAGCAGATAGAACATGTACTTTGGGGCCGGGCGTGGTGGCTCACACCTGTAATCCTAGCACTCTGGTAGGCCGAGGCGGGCAGATCGTTTGAGCTCAGGAGTTCGAGACCAGCCTGAGCAAGAGCGAGACCCCGTCTCTACTAAAAAGAGAAAGAAATTAATTGGACAGCTAAAAATATATAGAAAAAATTAGCTAGGCATGGTGGCATATGCCTGTAGTCCCAGCTACTTGGGAGGCTGAGGCAGAAGGATTGCTTGAGCCCAGGAGTTTGAGGTTGCTGTGAGCTAGGCTGATGCCACGGCACTCTAGCCGGGGCAACAGAGTGAGACTCCGTCTCAAAAGAAAGAAACAAAAAAACCCCAGCAACTAAAAGCTACACTAAGCCTCCACCCAAATACCTGGAAAAGACAGGCCTTACTAACATAGAGGGGAAAAAATTACTGCTGGAATAGGAACAGGAGTAAGAGGCCTAAGAATATCTCTAAACATCTACCACAAGTTATCCCAAGAACTAAATAAAGACATAAAACAAATAGCAGATTCCCTACTGTCCCTCCAAAGTCAGCTAAATTCACTAACAACAATAACCTTACAAAATAGACAGACCTTAGACCTACACACTGCTGAAAAGGGTGGGATGTGTATATTTCTAGGGAAAAAGTGCTGCTACTATATAAATCAGACAAAAATAATAACCACAAAAGTCAAAAAACTAAAAAAAAAAAAACCCAAAATTAAAACAAACCTGGAATTTCGACTTAGGACAATAGACTTCATGGCTACTACCGCTGGCCGGGCCACTAATAACTATTCTCCTCCTTGTCACTATAGACCCCTGCATACTGAACACAATTATAAAATTGATAGAGACAACTATAACCTGGAGAACAACAACTCACATAATGGCCTTACTAGACTATCACCCACCAAAAAATGATGCCCTATAGTAGACATATAAGGGCATCAAAGGGGGAAATGATAAGAAAAACCTCCATCTATTACTTGGCACATCAGCCACCTGAGATCCCCCCACCCCTCACAGAAGACCCGCATCAGCATAATACTAACCTATTACCTGGCCCATCAATTAATCTATTACCTGGCGCATCAACGTATAACGCTAACGTATTACCTGGTGCATCAGCATGTCACTAAACCTATTACCTGGTGCATCAGCATAACACTCAACCTATTACCTAGTGCACCAGCATAACATTAAACCTGTTACTTGGCTCATCAACTAACCTACACCTGATACCCCACCCCTGGGACCACCCAACTTAATAAAAATGGGAAAAATCAGGTAGATGGGGCTCAGAATTTGGTGGTGAGACCCCTCTGAGCCCACCAACAAAATAAACTTTAATTCTCAGACTCTTCGTGTGCCACGCAGTGTACTGCGCAGTGTGCCGCGCAGCGTGCCGCGCGGTTTGCCGCTCGGAACCACCTGCTGTAACACTTGCTATAACAGTATCTGGGCCAGGCGTGGTGGCTCACGCCTGTAATCCTAGCACTCTGGGAGGCTGAGGCTGGTGGATCGCTCAAGGTCAAGAGTTGAAGACCAGCCTTGAACTTGCAAGAGCAAGACCCCGTCTCTACTAAAAATAGAAGGAAATTAGCTGGACAACTAAAAATATATAGAAAAAAATTAGCTGGGTGTGGTGGTGCGTGCCTGTAGTCCCAGCTACTCAGGAGGCTGAGGCAGAGGATTGCTTGAGCCCAGGAGTTTGAGGTTGCTGTGAGCTAGGCTGGCACCATGGCACTCTAGCCCAGGTAACAGAGTGAGACTCTGTCTCAAAAAAAAAACAAAAAAAACAAGCAAAAAACTCATATTTCAACTTTTCCTTGATGATGTTGTTTTTTAATCTTTGTGGCTGAGGAGAAACCTCCCCCTTTGCTCTAAAGGTTTGCTGAAAGATCTACTCACAATAAGGCAGATTAATAAGAGAAAGAGATTTATTTACCCTTCGCACAGGGAGAATCACAGAATCATTACCCAATATCCCAATGGGGTCCAGATATTTACATACCCTCCTTTTAGAGGGGAGGGAGAGATGAGGAACATAGGTAATTCTGTTTAGGGGCAATAAATGGTTACTAGGGAGGATGAATAGATATTTGGGAGAATGAAAGGATGGGTGGGGAAAACAGATTGATTTGTAAATGATTCTCTTTGGAAATTAAATTAACCTGAGAGACAAGTATTATATTTAAAATGATTTGGGCTAGGTCTGGTTGCATTCTTGATCTTCTTTCCTGTAATATGTTGAGATAACAGGGAGGGGAAGGGAAGTTCTTTTTTTCATGGTTTTTTTTGATATTCTTTTTGATGGGTCTGGCTGGTTTTATGCAGATAGAGGGAAAGCCACTTCCAACATTTGTTGTTATCTAAGGGCCTTTAATTCAAAATACTGTTTGTACCAAGGAGTCATATTTTGGGGAGAAATTTCCTGAGCACCTTGAAATCTTTCAGAGAAAGATATAAATTTGAAGCTAAACGATCTTCTCCCTCCTCCCCCACCCCCATTCCTTACCTTTTCTCTCTCCCTTCTTCCTCCTTTTCCTTTTTCCTTTTTGTCTTTTCTTTACTCCACACATTTATTAACATCCTCTGGGCATTGGGCTGTCCTGGCCTTGTAGTCGGGACAGAGGCAACTATAACAAGATCAGTTCCAGTGCAACAATAGAGGCAAAAGCCTGATGCCAGTTTTAAAAACAGACAAAGCCTAAATTTTAGGGAAATGGAAGAACCCGTCAGCACACATATAAGCCTTTCCTTCTGTACATGAAGTTCCATTATTCCAGCCTTGCTCCTCAATACATAGACATTTACTACTTCCTCAAAAGGAGGCAATCCAAGGTCCCTTCCAGCTATATTTCCAGAGGCAATGTCATGGGCCCCCCTGTTTTTTCAGTTCAGTGTCTCCAAACAATTTACTTCTTTTCCTTCAGTTGAGTCTTAATCTGGTCCAGTTTTGACATCTCATGATACTGCGAACTTAGATTAAATCATAAATGTAATTCCTATCAACCACCTGTTATATACCACAGTAGAGAGTAAATACAAATACAATGAAAACTTCTACTTAGAACATGGATAAAAGGGAAGAAACCACAGGACATGTACCATCTGTTGCTGGACAGAGTTAATAAAGCAAAGCAGAGAACCACTGTGTCTCTTGGGCATCATTTGGATGACTTGGCAGTGGTGAGAGTTCTATTGTTAAACACATCTAGCTCTTCTGATATTGTCTGCTGGGATCATTTCTATTGTCAAGGGACCATCTAAAAGGACGTTAGAGTGGACTACCTTATTTGGGGAGAGGGAAGGGATATATCTTCTTTGCAGTTAAGGTATTGGAATCTGGAAACAGCCTGAGGACCTGAGGCTCTCTAAGGAACTGGGACCTTGGTTTTAATAAATCATGGGCCCATTTATAATACAGATTGGGCTTTTATTGGTGCTACAATTCTAATAAAAATGAAATCATCTATTTATCAGTTTCATTTTTGGGGAACTTACTAAAAGCAAACACCAAAAACTTTGTCAACTCAGTAGGGCTGCTAAATTGAAGAGCCAAGGCTGGTCTATACCCATAAAATTTCTGTTTGCTAGCAGCAGCTCTGGGGGCAATACATATCCCAGTGCACTTTGTTTGACAAACTTTATCTCAGGACAGTGTGGTTGGAGAAGGCTAGCTGGGCTGGCTGAGAGCTCTTCTTCTCTATCCTCTGCAACTGTGGTCCTCAACCCCCAGGCCAGCCACATAGGTAGTAGTCCATGGCCTGTTAGGATCTGGGACACACAGCAGGAGGTGAGTGGCAGGCCAGCTAGTGAAGCTCCATGTGTTTTTACAGATGCTCCCCATCACTCACATCACCACCTGAGCTCTGTCTCCTGTCAGATCAACTTCGTATTACGTTCTTATAAGAGCTTGAACCCTACTATAAACCATGCATGCGAGGGATGTAGCTTGCAGCTCCTTATCAGAATCTGATGCCTGATGATCTGAGGTGGAGCTGAGGCGGTAATGCCTAGCACTGGGGAGCAGCTGAAATACAGATTATCATGAGCAAAAAGGTTTGACTGCACAATAAATGTAATACACTCGAACCATCCCGAAACCATTTGCTTGACACCCATTCGTGGAAAAATTGTCTTCCATGAAACTGGTCCCCGGTGCCAAAAAGGTTGGAGACTGCTGCTCTAAAATATCACCACTGCTTCCAAACTGAATTCCAGTCCAATGTACTTTGCAATAACAGGAACATCCTGTTTGCCAAGAGGGGAGCCAGCCTGGGGTGCTCTGGTACAGCTCAGGGAGTCAAAATTCCTCAAATCCTCCATTCCATTGATTCCTCCCCATTCTAGTTGCCAGGATCTCACACTTTTCCAGTCAGCATTTCAATCCTGTACACAGAGAGGAAAGTGAATCGAAGAACTAGACTTCTGTACTTCAATCCAACAAATGATTGTTTTCTTCATTTGGACCTCAGCATTCTCAATTCCAAATCTTCTTTTCTCTATCCATATCCAGAAAAATCTCTATGGGAACATGTAAATTTCTTGTACCTTATTGAAGATACTCAGGAAAAAAATCAACACAATCTGACTTATCAGTCTGGGTCCAATCAGGAGAGGGAAACCACAGAGTAATTTGAACAGAGAAAGTTTAATATAAAAATGTTTAAGGCTGGTCATGGTGGCTCATGCCTGTAATCATAGCACCTTGGGAGGCTAAGTAGGAGGATTGCTTGAGCCCAGGAGTTTGAGACCAGCCTGGGCAGCATAGTGAGACTCCTTCATTTCTACAAAAAAAAATTAAAAAATAAAACACAAAAAGGTTTCTTTTTAACTGCAATAGGTTTTATAGGTTGAATTTTATCCATCCTCTGAATTCATATGTTGAAGTGCTAACCCCCAGTACCTTACAACATGACTCTACATGGAGATAGGGCTTTTAAAGAGGTAATTATGTTAAAATGGGAGTGATACTAACCCTGACTGGCAACTCAAACCAATAAATATCTGAGAGATTGTACAAATACTGAAAATAGGGGGAAAAAATTAAGCAAACAATGCTGTGTGCTTTAAGCTTCATCTGAAGTCTGGAGAGAGAGCAGTGGGTGAAAAAAATAGCAACAGGGAGTGGAGTTGTTCAGCCTCTATATTTAAAAACTTTATTTTTGAAACTACAAGAGCTTTGCCAGTGAGATGACATTTCTTCTTTCCTAAATTTCACTGACAATTATAATTTCCCAAATGGAAATTATAATTAGCACTATATATACACTATGGTATTTGGCTTAAGATTTTTTGTTTGTTGGGTTTTTTTTTCAATTGTGGTTCAAAAATACATAACATAAAATTTACCACCTTGACCACTTTTGAGTGTATATAGTACAGTAGTGTTATTTATGTTCACCTTGTTATGCAACAGATCTCTAGAACTTTTCATCTTGCAGAATCAAAGCTCTACAGCTATTACACAATTCCCCTTTTCTCCCTGCCCCCAGCCCATTCTACTATACTTTCTGTTTCTAAGAGTTTGATCTCTTTATTAAGGTTTTTAAATTATGAAGTTATTATTTCTCTCTTTAAGGTAGTTTTAAAACCAGCATGTCTCAAGGCCAAAATTTCTGTAGAATGTACCCATGAAATATTGTCAAAGGACAGTATGATTTTGCATATAAGATTTTGACCTTCTTGCGTACATTATTAAGAATATTTCAAAGGGACAAAGTAAAATACATTTAGAGGTATTAATATATCAAAATATAGTAGATATAGGAATTAAACATTTCCTTCATTTTACCTGATTACCTGGGTTAGCCAATTTTATTTGGTAACTTAGATCGACTCTGTAGCAGATTACTACATTTTATAATCTAGAGCAAATTAAATTTAGCAACTATAATATATAACATGCAGTTGTCCTTCTGAATTAGCACCATACCTCTAATATTGCTGAATGAACACAAAATAATATTGGTTCTCCTGTAAGAGTTATATCACTGAGTTGTCTAGTAGTCTGGCTCACTTGGCAGGTATGTCTCTAAAGAGAAGAGATGCATCTGGCTTGAAGACATAATTCATTAAAAATATTTTGTTTAGGTGTATCAAACTACAATTTATCCACTAATGTATTCATCAGATATTTATTGAGTGTCTGTGGAGATGAATGGTATTGTGCTAAGTTCTGGAAACAATAATGAACGAATTTAGGCACAGGGCTGCTCTCTTTATTATAATTTTGCACCATATGTTGACTTTTCCCTACTGAGAAAAGAGTATGCTGAGAAGCTAACCTGAGTATGCTGATCCATTTGTTAACCATTTACTCATCCATTCAACATACTTTTATGGACTGGATGTTTGTGTCTTCCAGAACTGATATGTTGAGGCCCTACCCCAAAATGCGATGGTATTTGGAGTTGTAGTTTTGGGTGGCAATTATGGTTAGCTGAGGTCATGAGAGTGGGGACCTCATGATGAGATTAGTAAACTTATAGGAAGAGACATGACAGATCTTCTCTCTCACTCTCTCTACCTTCCTCTCCACCAGGTAAGGACACAGCAAGAAGTTGGCTATCGAATATTTGCTGTTTAAGTCACCCAGTCTATGTTATTTTGTTATTGTAGATGCACAGACTGATATATATATTGAGTTACTTGTAAGTCCCTTTCATTGCAAAGATAAATCCTAACCTTTGCCCTCAAGGAACTCCCAGTCTCAAGGATATCAGACATATAAACAGAGAAATATAATGTGATAGCTGTGGCAATAGATGTGTGGTCTAAGGCTAAAGGTAATATAAAGGATAGAGTGATTGGCTCTACTTGGATGGGTCAAGGAAGTCTTTTCAGACAAATAATGAAATTTATTTTAACCTGAGGAAAATGTGCCAAGTCACAGAGGCATAACACAACAGGATGTATTGGGGGTGAGAGGACTAGGGCAACAATCAAATATTTCCTAAGAACTTGGAAATAGTGAACAAGATTGCTCTCTGAGAGTTAGAGTAAAACTAACCATGGATACCAGAGTTTATTTAATTAATTAATTTGTTTATTTATCGAGAAAGAGTCTCACAGCAACCTCAAACTCCTGGGCTGAAGGGATCCTCCTGACTCAGCCTCCTGAGTAGTTGGGACTACAGGCGTGTGCCAGCAAGACTGGGGAATTTTTAATTTAATCTTTTTAATCTTTAATAGACACAGGGTCTCACTCTTGCTCCAGCTGGTCTGAACTCCTGACCTCAGTTATCCTCCCGCCTCAGCCTCCCAGAGTGCTAGGATTACAGGTGTGAGCCACCATCCAGCCTGGATGCCAGAGTTTAAATATGGTAATTTAAAGATATAAAACTCTTCCCAGGTTGAGTTGACAGTAAACTGAATGACGTATTAGAATATTTAATGGCAGTATCAATCAAAAAGGGCCACTATTTAACCATTATTGAACTGTAGTTTATTTCTCCCCTCCCTTTTTTAAAAATTTGTGAATGGTGTTGCAATAAATATCATACCACATATAGATTTTATTTTGGATTAGAGTGCCAGGAAATACTTCCATAAGTAGAATTACTGGGCCAAAAGGTAAGATACCATTACCCAAATTGCTATGAAATGTGTAAATTATACTACTATCATCAGCATAATGTGCCAGTTTTATCACATCTTCCTTTCATAGGGCATTATCAATTGAGAAATTCTGCTAATAGGTTGATTCAAAAAATATTATACTTGAGAGGTTACACCATGCCAGACATTATGCTAAGAGAGAAAAATGGTACATCATTATGGTATTCAAGTTAATATTTTTGATTACTTGTAATATTTGGATTTTTAGGTTTTTTTAAAGAGAGGTCTTACTATATTGCCCAGGCTAGAGAACAGTGGTTATTCAGAGACTCGATCATCACATACTACAGCCCGGAACTCCTGGGCTAAAGCTATCCTCCTGTCTCAGCCTCCTGAATTTTGTATGTTTTGTATGTGTGTGTTTTGCTGGCTATGTTTCTCCACTGTTATCTATGTCTTTATGTTTATTGCTTATTTATCTGTTAAAGTATTCTTACTAATTAACATCTGCTTTGTTTCATAAAGAATTTCAGCTAGATTACTAGAGTCTTAATATTTTAAATCACTTTTAAGACCTTTATATAATAAAAGCATTATGTTTTTGCATGTTTTTATATCAACGGCAACTTTTATGATAGATTAGACAAGTTATTTACTAAGTACCTTCCACGTGCCACAGTTTTAGATGTCGGGGAATTTAGTGATGGATACTTGCAATGAAAGAATTTATATTCTAGGGAGGGGAGACACTTAATAAAAATGAAAACAAGCACATAAGATAACTTTAAATTGTAATCATGGTTATGAAGACATTACAAAATGAGGGAGTGTCTTTGGCTAGAATTAAGAGGGAAATCCTTTATGAGAAGATGAGAGAGTTGAATGATTAGAAGGCAGCCATGTCTAACTCTGGGGGAAGAGCTTTTCAAACAGAAGGAATAGAAAGTGCCAAGATGCAGGAACCACTATGAGCTTGGTTTGTTTAATGAACTCAAAGACCAATGTGGCTGAGTGGAGTGAGGTGAAGCTGGAGAGCTAAGCAGGGGCCAGATTGTGAAGGGCTTTGAAGGGCATGGAAAGGCTTTTGGATTTTATTCTAGCAATAATAGGAAACCCTTAGGGCTGTGGTCCCCAACTTTTTTGGCACCAGGGATCGGTTTCATGGAAGACAATTTTTTCACAGACAATCGGATTGGGGGGGAGTGGTCCCTAATTCGGGGTTGGGGATCATAGCCTTAGAGCATTTTAAGCAGGGAGGAGGGAGCATGGCACAATCAGATTCACGCTGTTTGAAGATCTCTCTGACTGCTATATGACGAAGAGGCCATAATGTCATAAGTGGAGGCAGGGAGGCCAATTACATGGCTCTAGGGAATCCAGGCAACAGACCATGATGGATGGAGCAGAATTGTAGAAATGGAGATGGAGAGAAATGGACAGATTTGAATATATTTTGATGCCTTGCTGATGAATCTATTATAATTTCAGAGATTCCAATTCTGTACATCTGGGGAAGGTATAAAGATGCAATTATAACAACCATCCTAAGTGGTTCTGATGGAGGTATTTTCTGAGAAAATACAGTTGTAAGGGACTAAAAACACTTGGCATTTCTTGTTAGTTTTAAGAAAGAATGATTCTAAAAAAGAAATTACTGTCTTATATTTGAGAACTGTGCATTTCATTTGGTAAAATGATCCCAAACTGAGTAAAATTAACCAAAAAGTTACTGTGGCAAAAATGAATATCACTTCATGTTTCTAAAAAGCTAGTCTCATTTTGACTTTTCACCCCTCCTTCCCACACATTTTTAATGTCTTTCCCCTGTGGACCCCCCTGTCTTCTCTGCCAACTCTGCCTGGCTTGTACCTTCCTGGTTGGCATTACTATTATGCCCCGATATCCAGCTCTCTTCTAAGTGAGAAGACTGCACTTCCCCAATGCCTTGATGTTACATATGGCCATGTGACTTGCATTGGCAAATGAAATGTGGGCAGAGACGACCTGCGTAACCAACTTTCCAGGCTGTTGTGATGAGGGGTGACGTAGGAAGCACACAATGATATACAACTGCCACGAGATGAAAGCACCCTGGAATTCTGAGGCTGGAGCACAAACAGCTGCCCTGAAGAATAGTCAGGACCCTGACAGACCTTGGTGAGTGCTAGGATCTGGAGGTTGTCATAGGATCTGGAGGTTGTCATAACTGCAGCATAACCTAATCTAGCTTGACCAATACCCTGCGGTTCACCTTCTTTGGGCCTCTTATATGGCTATTGGGGCACAATGATTAGCCATAAGACCCATGTGTGGTCTTCTCTGAAATCTTCAGAATTAAAACACCATATGATTTTCCAGTAATATATAAAAACACAAATATTTCTTGGCCTCAAGGATCTTGGATATAGGTGTCCCTTTGTAATATTTTGTCTTACTTATTTCGATAAAGATAATCTATGTGATGAAGGTAAATCTTCTCAACCAATCCTGGGTTCCCTCTTTTGGGATGTCACTCAGCAAATAGAGGCATCAGAGGTTTTGTCAATACCTGTACCTCTTAACATGAAAAATCCAAAAATTCATACGCTCATGACACATGGGTACACATGACAGCTATAGCCACTCAAACTTAGTATGGATTTAGCAGGGAGTAAGATATACAGAATCCATCTACATCTTACCTTTTAAGTTTTCGTGAAGCCTCTTGCTAGCAGAACAAGAACCCCATGGCGCTCAGTATTACTCTGGCCAAATCAGGGTTTCTAAACCTCTGCACTATTGACATTTTGGGCAGGATAGCTCTTTATTGTGAGGGACTGTCTTGTGCACTGTGGAATGTTGAGCAGTATCTCTGGCCTCTGTCCAGATCCCAGGCCAACAGCATACCACACCCCTGTTACGACAACGAAGAACATCTATAGACATTGCCAATGTCCACGGAGAGGCAAAATTACCCCTGGTTGAGAACTAATGGCCTAAAATGAATGTATATTTTTGTGATAGATGTTGCTCAATGATAGCAATTTAAAAATTGTGTTAGGTTTGTGTAAAAAACTATCAAGATTGATATTTAAGAATAAACACAGTAGATGTTTTAATGAAAGCAATGGTCCTGCCATTCTTTATTTCTCACAATGACATATATTTACAGAAAAAAGAATCATACATTTTAAATTCTAATCATTATACAGATTTTTTGTGGTTGAATAATAAAAGAATGAATCTTTTAGCGACTTTTTAAAATACCTTCAACATTCGAAGATACAAATTATATGATAAACATTCAATAAATGGAGTAAACTCACTTCAAAATGAAAAACAATTAGCACCCAGTAAAAGTAATGAAATGCAACCTCACTGGGGACAGGATCTCTTAGGAGATCTGACCCAGAACCTTATCAGTCCAATTTTTCAAACTATATTTTAGAAACTTGGGTGCAAAATTATGTGAAAGGGAAATCTCCATAGGTTTTTGTAGTGTTAGAAGAATTTAGCTTTAGAATAACAACATCTGAATCAGTTTTTCCCTCATAAGTCCTTGAAAAAGTTATATCCTAAGGTGTTATAGAGTGAAACTTTTTTCATAGTCAATAGTTTCAAATAGATTTTCATTTTTTAAAATAATGAATTATAAATTCCTCTCTATAAAAGGCTAAAGGCACAGTGAAACAATGAATATTTGTACTTCACCATTTTACAACTCAAAATAAATCAGAACACAAAGTAATTCAGGTGGCCAGCACCTAATCTGTCCTGTAGGTGGCAAAATTATCCTAAGAGGAATCCAAGGACAAGATTCAGAATTGCTGTACTGAGGTTAATAGTGGCAGATGACTTAAAGCTTCATTTAAAAGTTTTAAAATTTTTTCAAGTTTTACAGATTTAAAGATGCCTTTTCTCTTGCTCTGCATTAACATGGATTTGTTTGGATAGTCAGTACTAATACTCAGAAATAATGTTCTTTTATTTTTCAGGGGCTAGATTTTCAATGATGATTGTTTCTGAAAAATTCCTCTCCTTTTGCTTTTTTGTCCAACAGGTTTTCCTTTATTGTGTGATTCATCTAACATGACATTTTCTCAATTATCTTATACTGGATGGAAGAACAGTAGCAACACTTTTAAGAAGTTATGGATAATTTTTTACAGAAAAATTGGGGCACCAAGATGATGACTATATTTATGTGTAAGGAACAAAGAAGTTTGTAAATGATTGCAGTTAAAGAGTTAACTCTAGTCAAATTAACATTTTATCCTCAGGAGTTGATATCACTTGTCTTCATAGCTCCTTTGCTTCCTTTCAAGATGGAGATAAAAATCTACGTCCTGGATGCGTCATTAAAGAGCCAGACATGAAAAACAGCCAGGGCCATCAAATAAAGACTAGTAGCAAGCACTAAATATATAGTTACTTGAAGAGCTGAGACTAGGTGGAGGATAAAAAGGACAAAGTATAGCATGGTATAGCAGTATGTTCTGAAAATGCTGACATAGTACAACTATTTCAAAAACAGGGAAGAAAAGGAAGAGCAAATGAAAACATTTTTAATTGTTCCAATTATCATATCAGTTGTGGTTGTATATGTATTGTTATTTTAAGACAGTGGCGATGTGTGTAAGGTAAATAAAGGAAATGAGTCATTAGGGATTTTCTAATTCTACCATGCCCTATGCTCTTGAAAACCAAGATTCTCAGTATAGAAGAATAGTGATATAGTTGTAACAGAAAGGTTAGGTAAAAACTCTGTAATAACAAATTTTATTTATTTAAAAGTATCAAGAGACTTATGACATGTTTTATCTTTTAAAACATATAGATATTTCCTAGCTCTCTCCTAGAACAATAATCAACCTAGTAGCAATAAGCAACGAAGCTCAGACTATGTTTTCAAAAAACCATTTCTCACTGAAATAAACCAGGCTTCTCAGGGAAATGGCCAATTCCAGGTCCTGGGTAGGAAACATGCAGGTTGAGCCTGTGATATCTTGTCATAAAGACAGCAGGAAACTATTAAAAACTTCTAAAGTGGTGTCAAAAAGACTCAGAACCAACTTCATGAGACTTTCATTGACCAATGATAAGACAATTTGAACTTCAATAAAATAATATTTGTAATGGATTGAAGCTCATCAAATATGTTTGCACCCACAAGTTCATAATACCTGTATCTTAAAATACCTGGAAGATGATAGGAAACAAGTTTGTTATCTTGAAAATTAGTAAATAAATGGGAAAAATTCAAATATTTATTTTCTGTCTCCTATATGAACTCTACCACTGGTTAACCCACATAGCAGATGTGGGGAAGTATCTCTTCATAAAAATGTTCCAAATAATAAATTAAATTAAAGAGAAATAAGGCTGGGCATGATGGCTCATGCCTGTAATCCTAGCACTCTGGGAGGCCGAGGCAGAAGGATCGCTTGAGGTCAGGAGTTCAAGACCAGCCTGAGCAAGAGTGACACCTTATCTCTACTAAAAATAGAAAAAATTAGCTGGGTGTAGTAGCGTATGCCTGTAGTCCTAGCTACTGGGTAGGCTGAGGCAGGATGATAGCCCAGGAGTTTGCAGTCTCTATGAGCTATGATGATGCCACTGCACTCTAGCCCAGGCAACAGAGCAAGACTCTGTCTCAAAACAAACAAACAAAAAAACCCCAAAGAAATGTTAGAATTAGATATTCCCCAACCTACTGTGAATGAATAGATCTAGGCTTTGAGTATCAATTTCAGCTAATGTCGCAAAAAGAGAGAAGACATTATGTGCCCTCTGATGAAAGAACAGACCATGAGATCATGACCTACAGGTCTTGCCAAAACGATTGAACCTGAATATGTTCAAATCTTTGGATCCATGTGCCAATATCCAGAGGACAGAGGAACATACTGAATTGCATCATGAGTGCACAATGCAAAATACAGATTGCAGGAAACCTATAGGTCCTAAGACCAGGTTCTTCAATAGGTAAATTTTAAGCAAAAGGAAGGAAGAAGGAGGAACTTTCAGATTAAAAAGAAATATAAAATATAAATCTAATAAAGTGTTTCCTTATAATAATGCATTAGGCTATAATTTTGTGTTTAGCTTTCAGCATTTGTGTTTTATTTTGTAATTTCTAAAGGGTTAAAATTTAAAAAGAAATCAAAGCCCTTAGGGTTTTCCACTAAAAATTATGGATGTGAATACTTCCACTATAAATATCAGATAATGGTTGTTAAGAAATTGCTTATATTATAGAAATGTTTCTAAATAATAAGCTACAAAAATTTGAAAAATATAGTATTAAATTCTTCTATGTATGTATAGTTATAAAAAGTCAAAGAATTAAGTATACTTTGCTAACACAAAATTTATTTTGTTACAGTATTATGTAATACAATTTGGTTAAATGAACTTTGTGGACTTCCAAAATTTTCCTTTCCTACTCCCATACAAAATTAGCCGTGTTATTATATTAGAGATTAAAACAAGAGCATTGGAACAGATTTCATATTTCCTCGAATGTCTGCACTTTGCTTCACTCTCCATCTTTTCACATAGAACAAAGATTAGTTTTCATGCCTAACCATGATGGTCATTACTAATATGTAGTATTACACTCATCAAATTTGCAAACACAGATCCTCCATCTACAAACCTAGCTTGTGTCTCTTCCATGTATTGACTGACGCAGCCTAAATTTTAGTTGTTAAATGTCTTAGAAACTCAAGAATGTAAGATAGATTTAAACCATCAAAATGAAAGCAGTTTTTAAATGCACTATACCAATAACCATAATCAAACATATAACTGTGTTGTACATTTTTGTCCATCAAACGTTGACAATCTCTCTACAATTGTTTAAGCAGCATCTTATGGCACAATTGAATGGTCCCCTTCCTCTTCCTTTTAATAAGATTATGTGGTGCTTGAGTGATTCACATATTCAAGAAGTGACCGGTCTAAGACTCTTCGGATAAGAGCTTCCTCGATTATATTAAAATCCTACAATAAAGAAAAATGATTAGAAACATCCAGAGTCAAAAGTATTTCAGAAACTGGAGGATGATGGTCAATGCAATGCCCTCATTTTGCAGGAAACTAAAACCCTGAGTTAAGTGACTTGTCCAAGGTTTCACAAAGCCTATCACAGAACCCAGGACTTTTGCCTTGGGGCTAATACATTTTCTATTTCACTTAACTGTCTATATCAGTTAACTAGTTACTGTTATTTGAAGTTTTTATATGATACAATTAGTAGTTTTTAGTCAATATTACAAATGCTGGTCAGAGAGCTATGTTCCACACAAACATGTCACATGGAGTTAAGGCGTCCCCACGGGATTCCCCAATGCCAGCAATACTACTGAATATCTTTTTCTGAAAAAAAAAAAAAAAAAAAACTGTTGAAAACAAAACTCTCTTTCTCCTCGTTTCCCTATGTATCAAAATGGAATTCAAAGTCAGCACATTCTATAAATAAAACAAAAACCATTAAGAACCCTACCCTCTGCAATCTCTCTCCTCTTCCATAATTAACAAACAACAGAACTGATATCTCTGTTCAAAGTCCATTCTAAAACGTAAAAACAAATAAACAAAATCCAAAGGAAAGCCATAAAGCACAGTAGAACACAAAGTTTGGACATGATACTGGCTTGTTCTTAGGCAATTTAGTTAACCTTTGAGCTTCAGATATTTCACAGTTAAATGAGGATAAAAATATTCACCTCATAGAAGTTGCTGAAAGTAATAAAATGAGATAATATGCATAAAGTGTCTAGCTTAGTCCATGGCAGCTCAGAAAACAAAAAATCAAAACAAAGAACGCTACTTCAAGCTCACTTTCCATACTCAAGAATATGGTTTTGAGTGGCTGGAAAATATTCTTATCAAAGTAGCTTTATCCTGACTAGCTCTGGGGTCATACTTCGTCTGAAAGATCTTGAGACTAGACTGAACATGAGTTAACCAGACAGGCATGGAGTCAACCTGCTTTTAGAACATCTTACAGAGCCAGGAGAACCCACAGACCCAAACCAGATTCTAGAAGCTGTCTGCCTTGCGGGACAGAAAAGACATTATTAGAGAGATGGAGTGGAGAATATGAAACCTCTTTGTCATGTACCTTGTTCAGTTCTTCAAGTGGTCCTAATAATCCTACTTATTCCCACCCCATCTCCAACTTGCCTAACATCTGTGCCTGAACTGTGCAAATCACTTTATATGCATTACTTAATCCTAACAAGAGCTTAGATTAGAACCCAAGCTTCTTGTGTCCAATCTAGATAGATCTGTCCAATGGGCAGATCAGAAAGCATGGAGAAAATCTTCAAATGATAATCTTCAACAATTATTAAATTTTATCTTGAAATTGCATAAAAAGAAAACAGTCAAAATCATGTAACAGTTATATGCAAATTTAAATTTAACCCTTTACATTTTATGTATTTTGATAAAAGTTACAATAAAATATATTATTTCAGGCCGGGCATGGTGGCTCACACCTGTAATCCTAGCACTCTGGGAGGCGGAGGCAGGAGGATCACTCAAGGTCAGGAGTTCGAAACCAGCCTAAGCAAGAGCAAGACCCCGTCTCTACTAAAAAAATAGAAAGAAATTAATTGGCCAACCAAAAATATATAGAGAAAAAATTAGCCTGGCATGGTGGCGCATGCCTGTAGTCCCAGCTAATCAGGAGGCTAAGGCAGGAGGATCGCTTGAGCCCAGGAGTTTGAGGTTGCTGTCAGCTAGGCTGATGCCGCAGCACTCACTGTAACTTGGGCAACAGAGTAAGACTCTGTCTCAAAAAAAAAATATATATATATATATATATATAATTTCAGAACATGACTATGAATGATTTTCTTCCCCACAATAGGCAATATTCCTTTGCTGAGAGGGACTTGGGGGACAATGCCTCATCCCCACCTGGCAACACATGGACCAAAGTAGAGCAAAAGCTATGTTAACTTTTTCCCCCCAGTAGAGATCGTTCCATTGCATATGTTAACTTTTTGTTTGCTATTCTCATTTCTCACAATGGGAAATATATTCATAAGTATTAAGACTATTTATACTATATATAACTTTTCTTCCACCTTAAAAACTCTTAATATAATGAGATTGATCATGAGTTGGTTACTGAGGCTAGGTCATGGGTCTATGGGGTTCATTATATTATTCTGTATACTTTTGTGTACATTTAAATTGCTTTCATAATAAATTTTTTGTTTAAAAATTTAAATAAGTACAAGTTTTATGTTTTATAGAATTTCAAATAAAAAAATGAGAAGGCCCATATGTCTTACTATACTGATAATGTCATGTCTAATCTATTATTAGCCATACGACACACTATAAAAGCAACTGGATGTAGGACAAACTCTGAGCCATTCCATTATATATATAAAAGACCTAGCCTCATTCATATATGTATATATTTTCATTCACATATATATATGAATGAAAAAATATATATGTATATATTGATTGATTGAGACAGGGTCTTGCTCTGTTGCCCAGGCTAGAGTGCAGTGGTGTCATGTTTGCTCACTGCAGCTTCTAGCTCTGGGCTCAAGGGATCCTCCTGCCTCTCAGCCTTCTGAATAGCTCAGACTATAGCTCAAAAAACAGGCACACACCACCACACCTGGCTAATTTTTCTATTTATTGTAGAGACGGGGTCTCACTATTGTCTGGTTGGTGTTGAACTCCTGGGCTCAAGCAATCCTCTCACCTTGGGCTCCCAAAGTGCTAGGATTAGAGGTGTGAGCCACCATGCCTGGCCCATTTCATTATTGATGTGATTTCATCTCAGCTGTATAAGTTCTCAACTCAACAATTATCATAACTATATATAGGGAGAGACTAGAGTAAAAATTAAAATAATTTAAAAGTTAAATCTGGTTCTTTATACAATGGGTTATCTAGATCACAAAGAAAATAATTTTGTCCAAGGCAGATAACCATTTCAATATTAATACTCAAATTTATAAAACATTTCATTTTCGTGATTTCCTACTCAATGCTAATACTTAACACTTTAGCTATATACACATTTTTTCCTCTCATTCACTTGGATTAAGAAGGTAAGCTTAACATAGACAGCATGAAAACATAACGTAAAAATAAGAAAATGTACTTACTATGAAATCATCATAAAACAAAGTGTGACTAACTTGCAAATGTCTTATTAAACTGCCATTGAAGCTACTTGGATTCTCGTTAGGTATTAAACGGCAAAGTGGACAGAACTGGAAAGAAATAAGACCAAGAGTTCAAGAAAGAATATAAAACAATCATTAGTGCCAGAAGTTTAAAAAATAAGTAACTATTCAACAAAGTGAATTTTAACTTTATAAATCCATTGGCCATACTTCGGTATTATGTTATAATATTGCATAAATGTTAAATAAAGCAACATCAAATATAACTGCATTTATTTCTTCATATGCATTTCTCATCCATATGCACACTTAACAGTATAAATATTTGTTTCATATTTATCAATTTATTATGTAAACAATAGTACAGTTAGTAGATATATTGTAATTTACTTAATTAGTTGCCTACCTCTTGGAATACTTTGTATATGGATATTTTGTTAATGCAAATGACATCACCTCTACTGTTTACCTTTTGGGAGATTATTTCCTTAGGATAAATGCCCAGAAATGAAGATCACTAGGTCAACAGTTATGAATATTTATGGTTCACAGTATCTATTGCTCTATAGTTTTTTCCTGCCATCAGCAATATATTAATAGATTAAAACACACCACCATTACTTATTATTTACATATATTTTCCTAAGTTAATAGCCATTAATGGCTATTTTTAAAACTTTTTCATTTTGAGATATTTATAAACTCACAAGAAATTATAAAAATAATGCCAAGATCTCATGTCCCCATCACCCAGCTTCCCCAAATGGTAACATCTGACGTAACTACAGTACATTGTTGAAACCAGGAAATTGGCAATTAACCAGACTAACAGACCTTACTTAGATCCACCAGTTTTTGTATGTAGTCATATTTTTAGGTGTGTGTGTGTGTGTGTATATAAATAGTTCTATGACGTTTTGTCACATATATAGATTCATACAACCACAACACAATCAAGTTACAGAACTCTTCTGTTACTACGAAGAAACTCCACTGTGTTGCTACCCATTTACTTCTTCCTCTCTCCGTAACCTCTGATCTGTTCTCCGCTTCTATAATTTCATCATTTTGAGAGTGTTATATAAATAGAATTATACAGCTGCCGCAAGCATGGCCTGTTAGGAATCCAGCCCCACAGCAGGAGGTAAGCGGGCAGCGAGCCAGTGAGGGAGCTAAGCTCCACCTGTATTTGCAGCCGCTCCCCATCCATCCCGGCATCACCACCTGAGCTCCGCCTCTCACAGAAGCTCCAACCCTACTGTAAACTGCGCATGCGAGGGATCTAGGGTGCGTGCTTCTTATGAGAATCTAATGCCTGATGATCTGAGGTGGAGCTGAGGTGGTTGATGCTAGCGCTGGGGAGTGGCTGCAAATACAGATTATCATTAGCAGAGAGGTTAACAATGTAATAATAATAGAAATAAAGTGCACAATAAAAGCAATGTGTTTGAATCATTTCGAAACCACTCCCACGTCCCCCAGTCTGTGGAAAAACTGTCTCCCATTAAACCAATTCCTGGGGCCAAAAACGGTGGGGACCACTGTTGTACAGTATTTAACTTTATTTTTTTTCTGGAGTGCCCAGGCATGAGGGCAGTGGCATGATCATAGCTTGCTGCAACCTCAAACTCCTGGGCTCAAGTGATCCTCTTGCCTTAGCCTCCCAAGTGGCTGGGACTATACACACACACCACTATGCCCAGCTAATTTTTGTATTTTTGGTAGAGATGGGGTCTTGCTATGTTGCTCGAGCTGGTCTTCAACTCCTGACCTCAATCAATCCTGCCTAGGCCTCCCAAAGTGCTAGGCATGAGCCACTGCACCTGCCAGTATTTAAACTCTTGAGTTTGGCTTTTTCCACTGAGCACAATGACTGAGATCCATTGAAGTTGTTGGGTGCATCAATAGTTCCTTGCTTTTTGTTGCTGAGTAGTATTCCGTGGTATGGATAGCTCACAGTTTGGCTATCCTTTTACCTTTTGAAGAATGTTTGGATTGTTTCCAGTTTTTCTTTGTTACAAATAAAGCTGCTATGATATGAATTAATGGATAATACTGAATATATACAGATGTTTGCACAAACATAAGTTTTCATTTCTCTAGGATAAATTTCCAAGACTGGGATTGCTTGGTCATATAGTAAGTGGACATTTAACTTTGTAAAAAACCGCCACACTGTTTTTCAGAGTGGCTGTACTATTTTATATACTCACCAGCAATGTGTGAATTATTCAGTTTTTCTTCATTCTTGCCAGCATCTGGTACTGTCAAAATTTTTTATTTTAGCCATTTTGATCGTGTATCGGCATCTCACCTTGGTTTTAATTTGCATTTCCCTAATGGCCAATATAAATGATTCTTAATACATACTGCTTTATTACATTTTAACCCAGGTTTTAAAAAAATTCTATGTATTCATGTATTAATTTTTAAAACTATGATATTCAAACTCATTATGAGTGTCAAGTATGTGTTGTTAGGCAGTGAATTAGGTGGTATTCTCATTTCATCCTCACAACAATTCAGTGAATTAATTGTTACCCTTATTTTGTACATCAGTGCAATTTCACAGGGAAGAAAAACTAGCTTGAATTTACCCAGCTATAAGTATCAGACTGTGTAATCCAGGACTCCAATAGATAATCCAATGTTTTGGGTTTTTTTTTTTTCCACATTCTAGCAGTATACAATTTATCAGCTTGGATGATAACATTTTTCTTTAAATTTAAATGTAGTCTTTTAATATTATTCTTTTCTTTCCTATTTTATGAAGATCTCAGTTTCAATACGCTCAATTTCTATAGATAAGTATCAATTTCTGAATTTTGCTTGACTCCACTAATCTTTATGCCTTGTTTATAATAAAATTACATGCTTCTAATTATTATTGCTTTACAATCATTTATGATTTTCCAATGCTAGCTACTTTGCTTAACTGGCAACACTGGCTATCCCAACATAGAATTTAATCTACCCTGAGACTACTATACATAATGAAAACAGAGCTGAGACCAAGAAATATTTTAACAGAAGAACAATATTAACATTTCAAGGTGTGAGAGAAGGAACACCAGTTACAGAAATATGTTCATTCAATGCTCTTTATTGTGCCCCTACTATGTTCTAGGGGCCCTTGGAAAATGGAGACCTGTAAGACACTTTGGACAACTTTGGGCTCAAATCCTAGCACCAACCATGTGATCTTGAGCAGGAAGTTTCCCCTTCTGTGAAATGGGGATAACACCTGCCTTGTAGAGCAGCTGTAATATTTAGAGATAAGGTCCTTAATGTGCCAGGTGCATATTAGGCATTCAATAAATGCCAATCATTTACTACTATCTGATCCCTGTTTTTTAAGAGTTGGGGGTCCCTGAGGGAAGAAACTACATGTGTCCTGTGGACCCCTATATTCCTGGTCCAGAAAATAGTTTCCAATATCATCTCAACCTCTCACTGACTTACTGTTGGCAAGTAATTAATCAGCGTATAAAATGAGTATTATTTGTGTCCCAGGACTGTTGGTAGATTTAAAATAATACATCATTTAATATTACGAAGCTCAGTCATTATATTAGCTCAGTCTTTTGCGCAAATAATAAATGGTTGCCATTATTATCACTTAAGCAGATACCTTCAATATAGTGTAACAAATGCTATAGCCAAGATATGAACAGACAATTGTTTAAGACCTGAAAAGGGAATTACTAATTTTGCTCAGGAAATCTGGAGAGGCTTCAGCTGAGCTGCCTTTAACTTGAAGAATGAGCCAGCCAGCCCAGGCGGGAAGAGCATCGCAGGCAGAGGAATCAATGTGGGAAAAGGCAGGAAGTAATAAAAGGACAGACCCTGCTTAGGTAATGGAAAAAGCTCAGGGGAGCTGAAGGAAGGGTGTGTTGGGGAAGTGGTGGGAGAAGAGTTTGGAAGGATAAGTCGGTACCACCTCTGCTCAGTATTAACTCAAGCACCTAACATGGTTTCTGTAGGCAATTCTGTATGATGATACCAAGACCCAGAGGCACAGAGATGACTACGCCCTTGGTTCCTACCATTAAGGAGCTGATTAGAGTCTAGTGGAGGAGAGAGATACAGAAAACTTGGGATGTTAAGCAAAAAATTTTTGGTTTTAGTCTTATGTCAACAGGGAACCAATGCAGGCTTCAGTCTCTGATGTACATAAAATTTAATTGTGTGACTAAAGAGACATCCACCAGAAGGACACTGCAAAACAACAGGCTGAAGTCTGTACTACTCAAAAAACTATCTTTTGTTTCTTAAACTGGGAAATTTGACCTGAGAGAAGAGAGAGTAAGAATGGGAAGGAGGAAAACAGGGTAGGTGAGAGACAGACTGATGATTATATAAATAGCTAAGTATTCACTTACACTCTCCCTAATGTTGCCAATATCCTATTCCTTACACTCTCCCTAATGTTGCCAATATCCTAACACCAGCCACCCTTTATTATTTGCCAGTAGTATGGCCTGGGAGCATTGCTATTCAATGCTCCCAGGCCATACTACTTCTGGCTCCCAGGCCATACTACTTCTATCAGGAACCAACAATTGTACAGTTACATTCAAAAGATGTTGGCCTCTTCTCACTATGGACTTCTGATGGTGAATGCAATAGGTGAATAACAGCCACTATATTAGAAGCTGCCACCAACGTCAGATAATTGAAAACTATTTCTATGACAGACTCCCATTTATCAGACATGGTGACAGTGTCATGTCCAGAGGGCAGGTCCTTAGTAGATGGGCTCACATCCCACTCACTGTGTAGGTCAATGTACAGTAGATCAGGACATCTGCCTGTCCCGATTTGTGACCTAGCAGCTTAGGAAAGAACCTCACCCCATCCTACTGAAGCCTTCCCGTTGATTCCCCTTAACCCTGGGGTTTATATCTTCTGGTGTTGAGCCTACTGACTCCAGATTGTCCCTTTCTATGTAATTAACCTTCATTTATTATTCTTTCTTCTCAAGAAGCTATAAAGCCAAAGATAACCAACATCCTTGAGTAAATTTTCTCTACTTCTGTTTACCAATGACCAAATTGAAGACCGAAAGTACTTACTCTCTAGGAAAAGGGGACAAATCTTCCGATAGAGTCTGCTTTAATAGGATTAAAACAAAAAGTACACTTAATGTGCATGAAAACAGATGTTTATTTGCATTTTAATCAGATGAAGAAGATTGTTTTGAAAGGATATTTATCCCCCAAATCCCCAGAATATAGATTATGCAATGCTGGTCAACAAAGAATCAAATAAAAAATATTGTCCCATTTCTAGCTTGCCCTTGCTTCAACGTTTGAAACAAAGCAATGGTTCTCAGGATGGGGTCCTCAGACCAGCAGCATCAGCATCACCTGGCAACTTATTAGAAAAGCAAATTTTCAGATCCCAGCTCAGACTTATTAAATCAGACACTCTGGGCGTAGGGCTTAGCAATCTGTAGTTAAGCAAGCCTTGTAGGTCATTCTGATGCATGATAAAGTTTGAGAACCACTGTCTTAAAGAAAATGTAATTCCTTTTAGAGAAACAAGACAAACAGTAGGGGAATAAATGAGAAATTCTACATCTAATATCTAGGTTGAAATAGATAAACACCTTTCTTAACTCTAGTACTTATAGAAAAAAGTCTTTTGGGAGTTTCATTTTACTGAGAATCATTATCAGACCAGAAGTATGCCTAATCATTTAAAAAGCTAGTGAAATGCTAAATAATGAACAGCAGAGATAGTACTCAATTATATAGAATAATGGTCGATGGTCCTTCTATTTTGCATTCACTAACTATCCTTGGAGCACTGTGTTCTATTCTAAGTGCTAGGTAAGGGAAACATCAATAAACTGCAATAGATACAGAAGGAAAATTAAGATGCTGAGATGTCTAGAAACAAAACCCTTATAACTGGGTTACCATTCTGGAAAATTTCAAGCACTGACAAAGTAAATCACTCACTACCTTGAGAGGGAGGCTGCATTAGATTACCTTTGAGAAACCTTCTCTCTATGGTCATATAAAAATCTTTATTGGCTTAATACTATAAACAGCCCGAGTACACTGTAAAATAGAAATGCTGTTGTATGTCTATTATGCATAAGCTTTGGGCAGAGAGCTCGGGAAAAGATTTACAATTTTTTGCTATTTTGTGCCAAAATTACTGTTGGCATCACGCCAAGTGCATTGAGTTTCTTTTGCACCTGTGCTCATTCTTCTAGTATAATCCATGAGAAGTATAAAAATTTCCCACTATGTTTTCTCTTTATTCATGTGAGTCATTTTCTCTGAGCTTTGTAGGACAATTTTAGAACAGTCTAGATTCACAAGGAGTCAATACCCAAGTCTGTCCACTTTACAAGACAATAAAATCTCTCCTTCCTACATGATTTACCTACTCTCCTTTTCAGGAATGTTGAAGAGAGTAGAAGTCCTTAGGAATTCCAGGAAAAAAAAAAATCTCTGTGCTGTAAAAAAAAATTCTTTCAGAAAGACAGACAGGCCAGGTGCGGTGGCTCACGCCTGTAATCCTAGCGCTTTGGGAGGTTGAGGCGGGTGGATCACTCAAGGTCAGGAGTTTGAGACCACCCAGAGCAAGAGCAAGACCCCGTCTCTACTATAAATAGAAAGAAATTAATTGGACAACTAAAAATATATAGAAAAAATTAGCCGGGCATGGTGGCCCATGCCTGTAGTCCCAGCTACTCGGGAGGCTGAGGCAGAAGGATCGCCTGAGCCCAGGAGTTTGAGGTTGCTGTGAGCTAGGCTGGCGCCATGGCACTCTAGCCCAGGCAACAGAGTGAGAGTCTGTCTCAAAAAAAGAAAAAAAAAGTAAGACAGACAGAAAAAGCAGAATTTCTTAAGCTTCTTAAAATTAAGAATTTTTCTTAAATTAGTAAAATTTTTTAACTCTATCTGTGCTTAACTTTGCCAGATACTGAAAAGCTTTCATCTAGGATGGAAGTATTTTCATTCAAGATTAGCAGGCTTTCCCTATCTGGAGAAAGTATTTAAATATTTTCTTAAAGGGATTTAATATTATTTACTTGCTGCTAGATTTTCTTTCATAGGGAACAACAATGTTGGAACTATAAAAATGAAGTAAGAATGAGTTAGTCTAAACTCTCTATATGTTAGCGTACATGGAATTTGGCACAAAATAGGAGCTCAAACTTAATTTTTCTTCTGTAAAGTAGAAATAAAATATATGCTTTGCAGATTAGATAAAATATTATTTAAATTCTCTTCCATCTTAAAATAAAAGATCCTTTAGAGCAACAGTAAATCATATTTCTCTTATTTCCTTGTGCCTTGTACCTAGCATCATACCTGGCACATAATAGACACCTCATGAATACAGAACTAGTTTTTAGGATAAAGATTTCCAGTAATTTTCTTTCCCTTCTGATAGAGTTTTTGCTGCTTAGGGTTTTTTGTTTGTTTGTTTGTTTGTTTTTCTTTTTTAAAAAATGTCTTCTAATTCATATCAGTTCCTATACCACAGTAATTAGGCCAGTTAGGGATGGGAAAAGAATAGTTATTGATACACAGAATCAGATGAGAGTTCATTTTCAATTATATACCACTCCTTCTTCCCTAAATTCTGATACAATCACCTTCTCTCCTTAGGGCAGTACTCACCCACCTTAATGAATCACAGTTACTTATGGGAAAATGAGAAGGATTTCGTTAAATATCATATTCTTTACATGTGCTGGGACAGAGAAAAGGTTGAGAATTACCAATGTCAGGGCTTCTAAGAATACAGAAAATGTACAGAAATATTCATAAGAACATATGACCTTTGATCATCAGGGTTATAGACGTGAGCATCTAACTTGAGTATGTTAGGACATGTTTCTCAAAGGCCCTCATAGCAAACACCAAAGACACAGAAACAGATTTGATACTGATCCATGTGTACATGGAGTCAAGCATCCTGTCCCCATCCCAGTCTTTCTGAACTGGTTCTCACCAGGGTCTTCAAAAAGACACCTCTCCCTTATCCCATTAAGAATAAGACACAACCAACAGGGCAGTTGGCCTTCTAGTTCTCCAAACCCTGCTTTTCCCCCCCATTTTGGTACTGTTACAGAGTATCCTCAAAAGAAAATCATTCTCCTCACAGGTCCTCAACAGCCCTCACTGTGAATCACGGATATTTTATACTATAAAACTTGAACTCTATTTCTAAAATAGTGTATGACTGATTTAATAAAGAATAGGAAAGTAGGTTGCAGAACTTAACTTTTTTCTGGTGTCCTTTTCTTAGGTTCTAAAAGCACAGATGCCATCAACATCATATTTTACCATCGAGGGCTTTTAATTACCAAGTATTATCTACATATGCAATCTAATATCAAAGATCTTTAATGAAGAACATGTCTATTGTGTTCTTCTGAGTTCAGAAGATAAATTCTAAGAGTACAAGTGTAAAATAGCTGGAAGACAGTGTACACATGTCACAGACATCTCAAGAGGCAAAAGATTCAATACTGAACGGCTGTGACAACGGACATTCAACTCCGCCATCTGTGGTTTAGACTAACCTCTACAGCAACTCAAGTGGATTATAGAACACTTTCCATACGATGGTAAATGCCATATGAGGAATTGATTAAAGATTATTGAATCCAATACCAAAAAGAGAAAAGAGACAGGCACTGAAAATATTGATAGGCAAATATGTAACCTAAATCAAGATACCAGATTGCAGACCTAAGTTAGTGGGAGTCTGAAAGCAAATCTATTGAAGATTTTTCTTCCTTCCTAAACATTAATGCACATACACCCCCGCTGCCCAGTCAAGTCACAGATACCCTAAGTACTCACGGAAATAAAGCTGCCGTGGGGAGGACTGGCTCAGGCCGTGGTCACCACAGTCTGTGTTTCAAACCAATAGCAGTCCTGTCCCTTTTGTAAGGAATGAGCCTCCAGAGTACGGCAGAAAACAGAACTACTAGGACCTTTGAATCTGGGTAAATGGAGTCATGTTTTTCTCTAATATCCTTTTTTCATATCAGTATATCCTACTGTGTGCTAGATACTCTGCCAAGAACTGGGCATGCAGTCCTGAACAAAGGACTTAAGTTCCATGCCTTCATGACCCTAATAAATTAGAAGGAAAGACAAACAAGAAATGAATATACAATTACAAATTGTGATAAATATTGAAAAAAGAGGGGAGAAAAGCAAGAACTGAAATTGATTTGAGTGTGAGGGAGGGCTTCCTTGAGGAAGTAAGATTTAAGCTGAGCTTCAAAGGATGAGTAAGAGCCAACCAGTAAAAAGAAAGTGCACCCTGGGCAGAGAGAATAACCACAAAATATGGTTCTTGCTAGAACCATATCCCTTTACAAGATAAAATACCATATTTCTCTCAGAAGTGGTCTCATAATTGAAACTCAAGCATGCTGTTTGTGTTTTTTGCCTCCTTTGAGTCTAATATTCTATAAATATACTTATTTAGAAAATGCAACATGGCAGAATATAATTACCATCTGAGAAAAAGAAGCTGTTAACATATGAGCAAAGTCAAAATTCTTTGATGTTCATAACCTACTGCATCAGTCTTGAGCAGTTCTGCAAAGATTGGCTATCTTGTGGTTTTATCTCTGAATGATCTAATTATTTTTGGAAGGCAGAAGAACCATTTGCCCAAATCCCTAGCTGCCAGGAAACCTCTCACACCAGGTAAGACAGACAATGTTGCTCATATGCGGCAAAATCAGCAATCCAGTCCTTTAAAGCAACACTTCTTGCTAACTTCCTCACCAACCCAGAACGAGCCTTGGACTCAGCCCTCCTTGCCCAGGGCCTCTACCAGGGTGTCTTCACTGACATGTCCCCACTAGGGATCCTTAAGCATGTGTACTCCAAGTATGCCATGTTCCAGTCTTTTCATAACCACAGGGTACATCATGTCTTCTAGTGGCTCTAGATCCTTCAGAGTGACATGTGTCTTGAGTTTCTGCTCAAGAATAAAACACTAATATAAGATAACCAAAGGTCTTCTGCTCCAGATATTACTTCTAGACAGCCCTAGGGTGTTACAGAACCAGGTATTTCTAAACAGTCTCCTTCTGTTTCAAGACCATGATAACATCCTGGTATTTGTGGTGAAATTTTACCACTTCACCTCAACCTCCCTCTCCACCCCACTCCTACCCTCACCCCACGTGGGTTCCCCAACTGTGAGTGTGTATCACTTCCTCTGAGAAATCTTCTCTAGGCCTGATATTACACAATTGAAAACGCGTAGTGACCCACCACTATCACCACCATCCTCTTCTATTTATGGAGTGATCTCCATGTGATGGCAAGTGCTTACTTTATATGCCTGACTTATTTACTACTACCTGTGAAAAAGGCATCATTATTATTAACAGCCCCACTTTGCAAATGATGAAACAGAGGCAGAGAGGAGTTAATAGACTTGCTGGTATTTGAGCCAATACCTATCTCCAAAGCCCAGGATTTAGCTACTAATGTCCATGGGCAATATGATCCCACCATTCCTGGTTTACCTCCCCTCTTAGGCTGGCTTTCTTCAGTGATCTATAAATCATGAAGGACCTAGCTCCATGGGCCCTCTTTGATCTGATGGCCAAACTGAGTGACACGTGGGCTGGATGTCTGCTGCAGCAGGCATGCAAGACCACCCGACTGACCAGTATGTGGCCTGCCCCACATGGCTGCTTATATGCAGCCCGAGATAATGGTCCAGAGCCCAGTGTTCCTCCAGCCAGAGCAGCACTAGTGGTCAGGGCTCAGGCTGGGTTGACAATCCCTTCTTCACCGGGTTGCTAGGAGAGACAAGAAAGCACTTAGGCCTCAGTAAATCATAGTTGCTCTCATTCCATCTTAATGCTCTCTTCTGACTTCCTCTGGCTCCCAGGCACCTATCCTGAAACAACGTCCTAGCCCAGCTCCTCTTACAGAGCAACTGGAGCAGGAAAAACCCGACAGGTGTGCTTCCCCAACACCTATCAAGCTCGTAGTCAGCCGTTCCAATGGCCAAACCCCTGGGCCATTGGGATCAATAACAAATATCTTTGTGTGCTGTGTAGCTTTTCTCTTGAGCAGGGGTTTACCACGTAGCTCTGGAGCTAGACTAACTCTGGCTTTGCTACTTACCAGCTGTGTGACCTTGCATGACTGACCTAACCTCTTTGAGCCTCAATTTACCATTTATAAAATGAGAATAGGGCTGGGCGTGGTGGCTCACGCCTGTAATCCTAGCACTCTGGGAGGCCGAGGCGGGTGGATTGCTCAAGGTCAGGAGTTCGAGACCAGCCTGAGCAAAAGCAAGACCCAGTCTCTACTATAAATAGAAAGAAATTAATTGGCCAACTAAAAATACATGTAAAAAATTAGCCGGGCATGGTGGCGCATGCCTGTAGTCCCAGCTACTTGGGAGGCTGAGGCAGAAGGATCGCTTGAGCCCAGGAGTTTGAAGTTGCTGTGAGCTAGGCTGATGCCACGGCACTCTACAGCCCAGGCAACAGAGTGAGACTCTGTCTCAAAAAAAAAAAATAAAATAAATAAAATAAAATGGGAATAATAATCATGCCTATCACACAGGATTGTTATAAGGATTATCACTGTATCTGTCTTTTTTTTCTCTCTCGCTACCTATCTAATATATTTGTGTTTCAATCTCATCTACTTTCCAAAAGGATTTTATCCCAAAAAACCACTAAAACTCAAAAAAATCTAAAAACTTATATATATACAAAACAACACACACACATATATTGCATAAAGCTAAAATAAAATTCAAAATAATCTTGAAAGTATTATTTTATATCTGTTAAGCCCAAGTAATTTTGAAATAAGTGTACCCAATTATAGCCAGGTTAAGGTGAAAGTGGTTTACTCTTAAACTGCTGATATAAATATAAATTGACTCAAACTTTTTGGAAAGCATTTTAGAGATATGTTTTAAGACCTACTAAAAAGTTTGCCCTATTGATCCCAGAAATATCAATCTAAATTTCTTCCTAGGAAAAAAATCTAATATAAGGGAAAGTTTAAATGTACGAGAATACAAGAATATGAATTCAAATCCTAAAAATTAGTAACAGTCCAAATGTTCAAAGATAGTAGTAAAATGGCATGAGTAAATGTTAAGGTATCCACTCTGCTTTACCTTACTACTATACAAAAATGAAAATTATAAAAACTGTACTGTAAAACAGAACTACAATGCCAGGTTGAAATGAAAAAAGGCACCATTCACAATAAATCTAGGAGATGATGAGCAACATATATAGTAAATATGCAACCATATGGACAGATACTGACTGTGAAATAAAATAATAGATTAATTAATGAAGATGAATAACTACCTACTTTTCATTTCTAATGTATTGTCATAATAACATCATTTGCGTTATTTTAAAATGTTTTTAACTTAGGATATGACCACAGTTAGTATTCTAAAATTAAATCTTAACTAATTAACAGTGCATTTTGGATCATTTTAGCTGATTATACCCATGTTTATCTGTAAGAGATAATGTGTAATTTTATAAATGAAAGAGTGATTGCACATTAGTAATTCTTATCAGTTTCAACTCAACATTTTCACATATTGAAAATAGTCAAAAATTATAGCCTTAACATAAATTATTATCCTTCACAATAGATCTATAAATAGAAATCTAATAAATGGATTTTCTATTATATCCTGAATTCAGACATTGCTAAAATACACATAACAAAAATTCTTACTACAGGTCTCCTTTCAGATCTGTGATGAGTGATACAATGATCCAGCAAGCTGTCTTCATCCAATTCCCTCTGGCAAAATGGACATACACACCTGGAAATCGCATAGAATAGAAACATTACTAAAATTGTCGGCAACTAAGTACTAGTCACTTAACTAGAGATTTAAAAAAAATAGAATGTAGGTGGGTCTAGTTTCTAGTCCTAGTTCTTCCTCTGATTTGATATTATTTTTCCTATCCTGATAATGGTGTTGGTGCCTAAACTTTTTTTCACGAGAAATGCAAATGTGTATGCTCACAGGGCAGGGCAGAGAAACATTTATAATCACTCGAAGCACTTTATTCTCTTTGGAAGAGACATGCAATCTGAGCACCCATTAACTGAGAAACTGAGGATCACAGCACCCAGCTGTCCCTGAGTTACCTTTTCTTCTAATTCAGGTAACATCTGAATTGAGTGTTATTTGTTCTCCATATTCACCAGCATATGACTAGAGGTGGCAACTCACATTATTAGTTTCCACTGAAGAATGAAAACTGACCCACAACTACCTTGTTAAATCCTTATGGGGGGGGGAAAGCCAGGTGTCATGGTACATCTGTAGTCCAAGCTACGTGGGAGGCTAAGACAGAAAGATCACTTGAAACCAGGAGTTCAAGGCTGTACTGTGCTATGACTACACCTGTGAATAGCCACTGCACCCGCCCCTGGGCACCATAGCAAGATCTTGTCTCTAAAAAAAAAAAAATTCTTACCTACACTTAGGTGTATTTGTCCCTTACATCTGTGCTGTCCTTTATGTATCTACTGGGCACTTGAAATGTGGCCAGTCTAAATTCAGATATGTTGGACATATAATGTACATATTGAACTTTAAAGATTTGGCTGGGCATGGTGGCTCACACCTGTAATCCCAGCACTTTGGGAGGCCAAGGGAGAAGGGTCACTTGAGCCCAGGAGTTTGAGACTAGTCTGGTCAACATACGAAGACTCTGTCTCTACCAAAAATTTAAAAATTAGCCGGGTGTGGTGGTGTGTGCCTATGGTCTCAGCTACGTGGGAGGCTGAGGCAGGAGGATCACTTGAGCCCAGGAGTTTAAGGCTGCAGTAAGCTACGATGACGCCATTGTGCTCTAGCCTGGGCAACAAAGTGAGACCTTGTCTCAAAAAACAAAAAAGGGATTGGTGCAGTGGCTCACGCTTATAATCCTAGCACTCTGGGAGGCCAAGATAGGAGGATTGACTCAACTCAGGTGTTCAAGACCAGCCTGATCAAGAATGAGACTCCAGTCTCTACTAAAAATAGAAAAATTAGCCAGGCATCATGATGCACTCCTGTAGTCCCAGCTACTTAGGAAGCTGAGGCAAGAGAATCACTTGAGCCCAGAAGTTTGAGGCTGCAGTGAGCTATGATGACACCACTGCACTCTACCCAGAGCGATAGAGCAAGACTCTGTCTCAAAAAAAAAAAAAAAGCCAGAAAAGAAAACACAACAATAAAAAATAAAGTCTTAATGTCAGAAAAAAGAATATAAAATATCTCAATGTTCATATTGATTACATCTTCAAATAGTATTTTGGCTATATTCAGTTAAAATATATTAAAAGTTAACTTCACCTGTTTCTTTTACTTTTATTTATTTATTTATTTATTTTTGAGACAGAGTCTCACTTTGTTGCCCAGGCTAGAGTGCCGTGGCTTTAGCCTAGCTCACAGCAACCTCAAACTCCTGGGCTCAAGCGATCCTTCTGTCTCAGCCTCCCAAGTAGCTGGGACTACAGGCATGGGCCACCATGCCCGGCTAATTTTTTCTATATATATTTTTAGTTGGCCAATTAATTTCTTTCTATTATTGGTAGAGACGGGGTCTAGCTCTTGCTCAGGCTGGTTTCGAACTCCTGATCTTGAGCAATCCGCCGGCCTCGGCCTCCCAGAGTGCTAGGATTATAGCCGTGAGCCACCGAGCCCGGCCCTCTTTTTACTTTTTTAATGTGACTACTAAAAAAAATTTTTTTTTTTGGAGACAGAGTCTCACTCTGTTGCCCAGGCTAGAGTGCCATGCCGTCAGCCTAGCTCACAGCAACCTCAAACTCCTGGGCTCACGCGATCCTCCTGCCTCAGCCTCCCGAGTAGCTGGGACTACAGACATGCACCACCATGCCCAGCTAATTTTTTCTATGTTTTTAGTTGGTCAATTAATTTCTTTCTGTTTTTTAGTAGTAAGACAGGGTCTTGCTCTTGCTCAGGCTGGTTTCGAACTCCTGACCTTGAGCGACCCTCCTGCCTCGGCCTCCCAGAGTGCTAGGATTACAGGCGTGAGCCACCACCACGCCCAGCCTAGTAGAAAATTTTAAATTATATGTGATCCACATTATATTTCTATTGGACAGTACTGCCTTAGATTCTCAGGGACAATACAGAGGCTTAGAATTTTTTGCTCCCTTTCCATTATGGATGTAACTTCCTGTCCCCCAAGTCTTGCACTCCAGACATGCTCCATGCATAAGGATTTTAAAAGTTTGAATCATGTAGAAAATTCTTCCACAAAGCAAAGATCATAATGCCAATATTAATCTATTTTGTAAGATTAATTAGTGAACAACCCTCCCCATTTTCTATTATTTTAATTCTTTACTATTTAATTCTAACCAGCATAAGGAATGAGGATTCCTATTAGCTTTCATATGTTTTTAAATTTTCTTAAAGCCCATCAACCTTGTAATCAAACCCCACTTTCTCAACTTATGTTAACCTTCTTTCCATTGGTCCTCGTGGTCAATCTAACAGGATCCTTATTCTGTTTACAGCTAAAAGACTCATCAAGAATTTACTACATCATGGAATAAAGGTAAACCTTTAATAACAGGTACCTTTGCAAAGCAATTTCTAGGTAAAACAAAAGGAATGGGGCAATCATTTAGACTTTTAGGTTAAGAAATTTAAGCTAGTCTGGGCGCGGTGGCTCACGCCTACAATCCTAGCACTCTGGGAGGCTGAGGCGGGAGGATCCCTTAAGGTCAGGAGTTCGAAACCAGCCTGAGCAAGAGGGAGACCCCGTCTCTACTAAAAATAGAAATTAATTGGCCAACTAAAAATATATCTAGAAAAAGAAATTAGCCTGGCATGGTGGCACATGCCTGTAGTCCCAGCTACTTGGGAGGCTGAGGCAGAAGGATCACTTTGAGCCCAGGAGTTTGAGGTTGCTGTGACCTAGGCTGACACCACAGCACTCTAGCCCGGGCAACAAAGTGAGACTCTGTCTCAAAACAAAAAAAAAGAAATTTAAGCTATATTTTGAATATACTTTATTAAAATGAGCAGACCTAACATTTTTCTTCAGGAGAGAGAAAGAAATTGCACACATACTGAATACCAATATTGGGTAAATGAGTTCATAAGCAGATTTAATGGTTTCAAGGCCATCAACCTATTATGCAGGAGAATACAAATTATCTATTTGGTTAGTAGAGGCAGACTCCAACCTTTATAATTACTACTAGTAAATTACCCTTCCCATCAGGACAGTAATGACCTAGATTTGTTTCTTTTTCTTTTTTTAAAGAAAAAAAATAGTAAATGATCAATATCCTCCATTATACCTACCAGCCCCTTCCATCCTTCCCCCCGCCCCACATAAGACTGTCCACCAAAACCACAAAGGATTCAGGACACCTGCCCAGGCCCGTTCTTCCCTTGCTAGAACACATACTGAGAGATTGTTTCCTGCCTTCTAAAGAAAAACAAGCAACATGATAAGGAATGGAGCTGGGGAAATGAGCAGTAGTGATGGAAGAGTCAGGATGAATAATCTCAGTTATGATCTACTTCAGGAATCGATTAGTCAGCAAACAGAGCCTGGCAGAAATTTAACAGTTCTGCATTTTATTTTTGGATCTTCCTTCATACAAACTTGTCTGAGGAAGTTATCCCAGTCTCTCCAGCGTGTGTTTGGTTCCCCACATGTAGTTTTTTAAGTTGAGCAAAATTCTTTGACAATGATTGCTATTAACACATGATTACCAATACCGGGTATGATGTTTAAGAACCTAAACATAACTGCATAAATATTTTTATAATAAAAATGTTAAACTTTCCAGCCCATTAAATTCTTTATAGACATGTCAAAATTTAGCATTAAGCTATATGATATTGAAACCAACCTTGTTCAGCACCAAAATGTCAGGGAGAAAAGAAAAAAAAAAAAAAAAGAAACCAACCTTGCTGCTGTCTCCCCGAGTTCTTGTAGTGGTCCATACTTATCTATGTACTTCTGACAAGTCCTTATATGTGCCCTCATTTCACTGAGGCAAACCTATATAAAAGCAAATTCAAAATAAACTCACTGTTAAAAAAAGGCTCAATGAAGTCTTATGTGATCCAGCTTTATAATTTTCAAATAAGGTCATATTGTGGGATCAGTTGATTAAATGAATGCATTCATGACATCAGTACCACAAAGTTAAGGCATTATCAAGAATTAATACTATTTTCAAATTTCTCCAATACTTAGAAGACCCAAATGTTGAGTTCTTGAATTTAATTCATCTAAAACACATACACACACACATATATATTTTTTAAATTAAAAGATGTATAGTAACTCAAATTTACCTTTTTTGAATGCAACTATATAAATAGGTTTTGAAAAGAAGGAAGTGGGAAGGAAAAATGGATGAATAAAAGGAGAGCAAGAGGGAGAAAAGAAGAAAAACATTTAGAAGGAAACAGAAAGAAAAAGAGAGATAAGAATAAATGGATGAATTTTAGAAAAGTCTATAGTAAGTTAAAAGAAACTCTGTGCTAGTCTAAGAAAGATATAAATACCATGGCTTTATAACATACCCAGTAGTATTACATGAATTCCTAATACACAGCATACTTAATGGCCCCATTAACAGCAAACATAAAAGACAGCTCTTGCAGTCCATTTTCCTCAATGCAGAATAAAGAGCTCTTGTTCCTCCAGATATACATTCACAGATCCTAACTATGAGGGATCTGTCGCTAACATAACACATATTCTATTAAATGTTTCATTAGAACTCTGATAAGATCTGGTGCTAAAGGAAGCTTTGTACAGCTGTGGTAAGGTTGCCGACCCACTCTGCTTCATTTTGCCCAAGCTAGGGAAGTTAAACCTCAAAGATGAAATCTACCACATCAAGCAAACAGTTATAATTGTTTCACAAAAGGCAAAAATAAAAGCAAGTGGAAAAGTAAAAACAAAATGCTTGCTTTACAAATATCCATCTAAAAGCTGTAAAAACTAGGATTGATCTAGGTAGCTGTCTTAAACAGATGTAGTTCACAACCTCTAACATCCAACTTTGCACCATTAGCGTTCTCTCATCTCTTTACTACTACTGCTAATAAAAATTTATTTCTTTGTATTCTTTGTTCAACAAAGCATTCCTCATGAATTTAAGCAAGCCGAGGACTATATGCTGACAAATCAATTGATCAATTCACAGTCTAGACACAAAATTACGTAAGACGGTATAAGACCAGAACAAACATAAACTGTTGTGCCTGCTCTAATGGTGCTTATAACATAATGGAGGAAAAATGATGTGTGGACAAGTAGAGAGGAAACTGTCTGATACAGGAAACTGGGATACTAAGGCCGAGCCTCATGAAATGGAGATCTGCCTGGATGCTAAAGAACAGGTAGAGTCTAAAACGGCTGCAGAAGGAATGGGCAGCATTCCTAGCAAGAGGGATAACAGAAAGGAAGAGATGGATGTAAGAAGTGTCTCAAATCCTTGTGACTAATCAGAAATGGGGTGGAGTGGGGGGAGAGTAAAAAAAAGGGAAGGGGATTTCCACCCAGGATAATTGAGAGGAAGTGCTTGTTTCTGGCAGACAACAAAGGTGAGATCAAAAACTGGATGACGGAATAAATAGGATGAGTTTGATTTTGTGCATGTTGAATTTTATTTGGTGACAAACTAAGTAAAAATAAGCAATAATCTATTATTATGAATGTAAACAGCTATTGATTTTGAGCATTTACTATGTTCCAGACACCCCATTAAAAGCCAGTCATCAGTTATGATACATATAAAAATATATATATATCTCACATACATATTTATCATTTACTTTCATGATTACTCTATAACATGAACATTATCTTTTTCCTCATTTTATAAAGAGATAAACAAAACCTCAGAATAATAACTTTTCCAAAATCACCAAGAGTACATGAGAAAATTAGTGTTTGATCTCAGGATGTCTGACTCTAAAGAACATTTATAAATTCTATAGTTAGGTAGCCATGAAGAGATTGAGTCTTATACAAACATTTAGAAATGCGCGGAGCATTTACTACGTGCCAGTCACTTTCCAAAGGGCTGGGTACACAGATGTCAGTAAAATAGACACAGTCTTTACCTTCATGGAACTCAAATCTGATGGGAATATATGACATTAAACCAAAAAAAAATCACAAAAGTATAATTACAAACGGTGATAAGTGGTATAAAGCAAAAGCACAGGGTGCTAAGAGAAAGCATAACAGGGCTATAATTTTGATAAACATCAAGAAAGTTTCTCTAAAAAAATTCAGATGCTGGCCGGGCACGGTGGCTCAAGCTTGTAATCCTAGCACTCTGGGAGGCCGAGGTGGGAGGATCACTCGAGGTCAGGAGTTTGAAATCAGCCTGAGCAAGAGTGAGACCCCGTCTCTACTAAAAATAGAAAGAAATTAATTGGACAACTAAAAATATATATAGAAAAAATTAGCCAGGCATGGTGACACGTGTTTGTAGTCCCAGCTACTCGGGAGGTTGAGGCAGTAGGATTGCTTGAGTCCCAGGAGTTTGAGGTTGCTGTGAGCTAGGCTGACACCACGGCACGCTAGTCCGGGCAACAGAGTGAGACTCTGTCTCAAAAAAAAAAAAAAAAAAAAATTTAGATGCTTAGTACATAATCTCTCTTTTGATCTCTAGACCAATGTATCTAAACATGCTCCCAGCATCTCCTCTTGGCAGCTCAAATTTAACATATGCAAAACAATTCTGTGGATTCTTCTCCAAATTTTCTCCCCATATTAGTAACCTCACTTACTCAAGTCAAAATGCCTGGGAGGCATTCTTGACACCTCTCACTCACCACCACATCCAATTACCAATTTCCTTCAATTCTACGTTGTAAATATACCTTGAAACAACCTCTTGTTCCATGACTAATGCTGTCACCCTAATCCAGCCTTGTCACCTGACGTATCATAATAGCCACTTCACTGTTCACACCAATACCACTCCTGCCCACTCCAAAGCATTCTCCACGCATATGTTAGAGTGATGATATCTTAAAACTATAAAAACCATCTAGGCACTCTAAAGCGTACACTTTCTATAGCTTACTGTTGCATTTAGGATAAAATCTAGAATCTTCTACATGGCCTCTAAGATCTCACGTGATCTGACCAGGCCAGTATAGTAGCAAAAGTGGAAAATTGCAACAAAGAGGAAGTGACGGAGAGAGATAAATAGTGCAAAGTCCAGAATAATACAGGTGGAAATATGCCACTGGATTTGATGACACAACTATTCATTGGTGGGATGCCACAGAGTAGCAAGAATAGGCCACATAATAGGAGACGGGAGTTATAGGAAGAAGAGAAAATGGAGGTGGTCAATGAAAGCATTTGTTTGAAAAACTGGGTGATGGTAGGAATTCAGGGGAACTGTCTTTTTGCAGCCAATATACATGAAATTGGATAAAAGGAAGTGGGAAGGGTGAGATAAAACACTTTCAAAACAGTGGGTAGGATGGGGTCAAAAGCAGAAGGGAAATGACCATTTTCTCAGGAACCTAAGCTGGTAACCATGAACATGGGCAGGGTCACATACCAGGGTGTCACACTCAGCGCAGTTCTGGTACTCGGATTTCATTTTTTTGGCCACATCAGTTGCTGGAACTCCTTCTGAAGGAAGATATGCCCGGCAATATGGACAGGTCCACTTATTGTTCTTCAGACTGGTAGCAATACAGGAGCGGCAGAATCTACCCGGAACAAACCAAGAATATATCACTTTTCTTGAAAGAGATAGTAGTCATCGTTACGTGTGTGTTTGTATAAACTGTAGTTTAATGATACTGTGTA
>CAUYRT010036886.1:0-15704 GCA_963574885.1 Lepilemur ruficaudatus | reverse complement strand
GTCTCACTCTGTTGCCCAGGCTGTAGAGTGCCGTGGCTTCAGCCTAGCTCACAGCAACCTCAAACTCCTGGGCTCAAGCAATCCTTCTGCCTCAGCCTCCCGAGTAGCTGGGACTACAGGCATGTGCCACCATGCCCGGCTCATTTTTTACATATATTTTTAGTTGTCCAATTAATTTCTTTCTATTTTTAGTAGAGACGGGGTCTTGCTCTTGCTCAGGCTGGTCTTGAACTCCTGACCTTGAGCTATCCACTCGTCTTGGCCTCCCAGAGTGCTAGGATTACAGGCGTGAGCCACCGCGCTCGGCCCTCATAACAACTTTTTGGTGGTTTTTTTTCTTTTTTTTTTCGACAGAGTCTGACTCAGTCACCCAGGCTAGAGTGCAATGGCGTCATCATAGCTCACAGCAACCTCAAACTCCTGGGCTCAAGTGATCCTCCTGGCTCAGCCTCCTGAGTACCTGGGATTACAGGCTTGCACCATTGTGCCAGGCTAATTTTTCTTTCTTTTTTTTTTTTTTTTGAGACAGAGTCTCATTTTGTTGCCCGGGCTACAGTGCCATGGCATCAACCTAGCTCACAGCAACCTCAAACTCCTGAGCTCAAGCGATCCTTCTGCCTCAGTCTCCTGAGTAGCTGGACTACAGGCATGTGCCACCATGCCTGGCTAATTTTTCCTGTATATATTTTTAGTTGGCCAATTAATTTCTTTCTATTTTTAGTAGAGATGGGGTGTCACTCTTGCTCAGGCTGATTTCAAACTCCTGACCTTGAGTGATCCTCCCACCTCAGCCTCCCAGAGTGCTAGGATTACAGGCGTGAGCCACCGTGCCTGGCCCAAATACACTACATCGTAACATTTTGGCCCATTATGTTTAAAAGTTATTATTTTTTGTAAGGACCAATTATTTGTTGAGCACATATGGCACCTATAAAGTAGAAAACATTTTAATTAGTGCTACTAGAGAAACAAAGATGAAGTGGGATCCCTGCTCTGAAGGAGCTTAAAATTATTTTGCTGATGAAAAACTAAACAATAAACAATTCAAATAACATTTTTTAAAAAAGAAAAAAGGAGGCCTGTAGGAAACAGTTAAGCTCACCCTGGTAATTGGTTCTGATATTTCTGAACGCACCATAGAATTTCATAGACCAGGCTTCTGCTCTGGAGAAGTTCTCAAAGGGTGGGCAGAATTTAGGTAGACTATAAATTCCCTGATTAGTAGTGACCTGACCTGGTTTCACCTTCTATCTCACACACTGCTTAATACATACTAGGCCCTCAATTTAAAAAAATTTATGTTCATACACATATATTAATATATATATATATAATTTAAATAAAAATGCTGAGTGTATAGCTCTGAAGAAGCCCGGAAAAGGATTTCAGGCCAGTGGCAGACCCTCAGGGAAACAACTGAGGTAAAAGAGCTCAAGACATGCTGGGGGTCAAAGAGGAAGTCCATTTGGCGGAAGAGGGGCGCTCTCTTACGGTAACGGTATGAAGGAGAGAATCAGCAACAGAAAGTAGGCTTGGGGGAGGTTTTTATAAATGATACATTTTAGGTCGTACCTTGTATAAAACAAGAAGAATGCATAAGACCTTGCTAAGGAAACACATATCTGAGCATGTTACTTCCAGGTCCCAGAACTTACATGGATTAAGTCTGAATTCCTCAACCAGACTTCCATTCTTACAGTTTTCAAGACTCACTTCATCCCCTTCATCTCCTTGTTTTCCCATTCCATTGACATCCCCACAGGGTTGCTGTACACCCTTGCAAATCCCCAAGTTGGAATTAATCTTCCCATATTCTCAAGGCATTCTGTTTAATCCACGGTTGTAGCCCTTGTTAGTTAGGCTTTTGATTGCATTCTTTGAGCAGATGTCATCTCAGGCACCAGACTGCGTGCACACAGAGATCAGGGGCAGTGTCTTGTTCATCTTGGTATCTACCTTTCCTCCAGCACTCAGTACAGGGTGGTATTCAGAAAAGGTTATTTGAAATAGTGATTTCCTATTATAAGCCAGTGGAAATGCTGAATGACATTTTGTCTTATCAACTAGCCTTAATACACATTACAATGAGGTCAACATAAGAAATTGCTTAATGGATGGTAAAAGGCACAGTTATATGTTAATAAATACCTCTGCTTGAAAAATTATGTCTACCTGAATCACAAGGTATTTTCCATCCAACTGACAAAAGTGGTTATGTCAAGTCTTAGAAATGTTTAACAGGGGTGAAAAAAAATTACGAGAAAGGTCAGTTACTATTAGGAAAAAAAGTTTTCTTACTGAAAGGAGAACATTTTTACAAATTTTAATAAATCAACCTCATGACTGGACTTTATGACCTTCCTGGCTTGGTTGTATTAAAAAGAAGCAATTTTTCCTTGTCATAGTATGATAAAAAAAAAATAGAAAGATTGGTCATGATAATTAAACTTGTCTTTTTGTGGATTGCAAAGGTTATATTGTCAGCTATGTTGGATGCAGGGCTGGACTTTATTCTTTTGGTTGATGAGAGTTATCAACGTTTACAAGACAGAAACTTTACATGAAAGTCAATATTTTTATTGCCTGGTTCATAGCTGGTTTTGAAACTCTGCCTGTTTTCTGCATACATTGGATTACTAAGTGTACTTTCATACCAGGGATAGAAAGAGTCTTAGGACAATGAGAAAGCAACTAGTCAGAGGACAAAAAAAAAAGAAAAAGAAAAAGAAAAAAAACCCTGGGCTCTTCATTAATGAGTAACTAGCAGGTATGAATGAATAACAAATGTACAATAATTTGCTTGAAAGATTGAATTTTTTTAACTTCTCATTGACTTGATGCTCAAGAAAAAATGCTCTTTAATCCCTCCTGGAGGCTAGGGATAGGTGACTATGTCCTATATGCCTTTTTGTCCCCCTCTGTAAATATACACCTGCAGGAAATGCCCCCCTAGAGCTCAGCTCCAGAGCCTACACTGAGAATGGTGCCCTCTCAAGTTGGGGAGCAAGGCAGCCCTGCCTAACATAGAAACTATTCAATAGTGATTTCTTCAGTAAAAGAATGAATGAATCAAAAGGTTCATCTCAGGATGTTAAGGCAGAAGAGTTTTACAAAAGCTATTTTTAAGCCAAGGACCTTATTGTAATATTTGTCTAAACAGTGTGACTCATGAATTAGGAGGACCGTGCTGTATTAGCCATACCAGACAGTCCAGGTAAATCAGCTAACAGAGGATAGTTCTACAAAACATCACTTGGTTGCTTGATGGGAATACCAGGGATAAATCCAACATCAATATGAAGTTTAGAAAATTATTTCTGAACATTGGTGTTTTCCTTCTTCACACTCTGCTGTCTTCCACTCTTCCATCCCTGGGGCACAGACGCTGTCCTTTCGTTTGAGTACGAAGCGCTAGTGAGTCACATTAGCTATTTTTAATGCACAGACATGTGAGAGAGTTGTTTGAGAGAGGATTTGCTTGCCAGCAATCGAGTTTGAGAAATTTTAAGGCTTCAAGCCAGATTCTGGAGTGAGGAAGAAATGAGGACTAGACAGAAAAGCTTGTCGTCTTTTTAGACTAGAAACCAAGAGAATGCAGATATAAAACTGGAGTTTAATTTCAGTAGTCACTTGGAGTAGGTGTTGATTTAGGAAGATCTAAAAGGTGTAGAATTCATGGAAAGGTTAATGATGAACCTCTTAAAGTGAGCGAATGATGACAGGTTATGAAATACACTTAGCCCCTAATCATTATGGATTTTAATACCTAGGTGCTAAAAAGTGGTAGCTAAAAATAAACACTGATGCATTTTTAAATAATAGATTTCTTCCCTGAATTTCTAATCTTATTTCATGAACACAAACCTAATTTTAAAAGTAAATGAACCTTGGCTGGGCGTGGTGGCTCACGCCTGTAATCCTGGCACTCTGGGAGGCTGAGGAAGGAGCATTGCTTGAGCTCAGGAGTTCCAGACCAGCCTGAGCAAGAGCAAGACCCTGTCTCTACTATAAATGGAAAGAAATTAGCCAAACAACTAAAAATAGAAAAAATTAGCCGGGCATAGTGGCACATGCCTGTAGTCCCAGCTACTCGGGAGGCTGAGGCAGGAGGATTGCTTGAGCCCAGGAGTCTGAGGTTGCTGTGAGCTAGGCTGATGCCATGGCACACTATAGCCAGGGCAACAGAGTGAGACTCAGCATCAAAAAGAAAAAAAAAAAAAAGAAAGAAAGAAAGAAAGAAAGAAAAGAAAAAAGTAAATGAACCTTATACTAAGCTGCAAACCAAGAGACTATATTAATTCTTCAATTTATGAGTAGAGAAGTTCTGATTGAGACTGGAAAATTATTTGTTTGCTTCCTTTTGGTATTAATTTGTATACTTGGTTCCTTGCCCAACAGATAATTTAAGCAGAAATGATAGGTACCTTAAGACAACACCAACCCTACAATCTGCAAAACTCCCCCACCTAGTAATCTCACATATCTGGAACCCAGATAGGATACTAGAATAATCCCCCAAATCTCTCTGCCTATAAATAGATGTTACAAGATTCATGCATTAAATCAGTCAGTATTTTTCAACCATAATAAAACCACTCAGGCCCTCACTCATTATTTATTTGCTTTAATTATAGACATAATTATAATGGGCTTGGTTATCAGGGTTTATCTAGGCCACAGGAGACCAGAGAAGCACATAGCTGCACATTTCCTTGGCATGAGCAATTATACAAAGGGTTTTCACATCCATTATTAGCTGTTTGAGGCAGACACAGTAATAGCATCAAGAAGTGGCAGTTGACTGCCTGACAGCCCCAAGAAGACAAAAGAATTCTAAACAGTTGGCACGTAAATAAACCCCAGAAATATACTAGTCTGTAGCTATGGTTAGGGGAGAGAGAAGGGCATACGTCACCATTCCCAGAAGGCACCTTCACAATCCGACTCACAGCTCCATGTGCATATAGAGGTCGTCCAGTTCGGCCTCCCGGTCAGTACACAGTTCACTGCAACAGTTCTCTTCTCAGGTGGTAAGAAAGCCTCTGCTGATGTATTGACAAGGAATCGCTGATGATTACTTTTATGTGTGATTAATTTAATTTCATTTTATTTGGTTGAGCCATAGCACCCAGATACGTGGTGAAACATTAGTCTGAATATTTCTGTGAGGGTGTTTTTGCATGAGATTAATATTTAAATGGTGGACTCTCTGTAAAGCAGTTTGTGTTCCCTAGTGTGGGTGGGCCTCATCCAATCAGCTGAAGGCCTGAATAGAACAAAAGACTGACCTTTTCTGAGCAAGAAGGAATTCTGTAGCAGACAACCTTTGAAGTTGAACTGCAACATCCATCTACTCCTGGGTCTTCAGCCTGTAGATTTGTGACCTTGCCAGGCTCTGTAATCGTGGGAGCCAATTCCTTAAAACAAATCTCTTTATCTATATACATCCTATTGGTTCTGTGAGGTAAATAGCTATGGACCTCTGGCCCCTCCTGGGGACAAAGTGGGAGACTGCTGCACCTGAGAAAGGAGGGAACACCCCAGGAATCTGCCAGTCATAACTTAGGGCGCCAACTGCAAAAGAACGCACAGGACTTTCTAGCCCATGGGCCACGCAGCATAGGCACAATAGAGTCTGGAAAGGGACCTAGAACAACCGGCTTTCAGAGAAACTCCTGGGAGCTCCACATGCAGACTAAGACTCAGGTCATATAACCGCTACGGTCCAATCAAAGTGGTTCCATGGTGACGTCTGAGCCACGAGGAGAGTCCAATCTAGACATTGTAAAACAAGACCCAGACAACAACCAAGGTCTTTTTTGTTATGACAAGGGTTCATCATCTGTGCTGAATGTAACTTGCTCTCACTCTGTAAACCTATATCTTGTTCTCGCTCTCTAATCCTGTCTTTTTCTCCTCAATAAACTTCAATTTTGTGCTTAGCTTCCTTTCGGTGTGTCTGGTCATTCTTCTGCCAAGAGCGCACCACGAACTGACATTTCAGACTGTGAACTGACAGTTCTGTTTCTCTGGAGAACCCTAATACAGAATTCCTTTCCAAATTAGGACATGATACATTGTATAGCTCTGATTATATCATTAAATAAAAATTCTTTTTTTTTTTTTAGACAGAAAAAAAGCTAGCTGGCATCAGCCTAGCTCACAGCAACCTCACACTCCTGGGCTCAAGCGATTCTTCTGCCTCAGCCTCCTGAGTAGCTGGGACTACAGGCATGGGCCACCATGCCTGGCTAATTTTTTCTATATATTTTTAGTTGGCCAATTAATTTCTTTCTATTTTTTTTAGTAGAGACGGGGTCTTGCTCTTGCTCAGGCTGGTCACGAACTCCTGAGCTCAAACGATCCTCTCGCCTCAGCCTCCCAGAGTGCTAGGATTATAGGTGTGAGCCACCACGCCTGGCCTTAAATAAAAATTCTTGATGAAAAGTGTTCTTTGCAGCATTATTAATAATAGCAACAAATTGGAATTAGCCTAGATGTACATTAATAGTGAATTGAATAAGTGAATTATGACAGGATATAACCCATAAGGTAGAATACTTTGCTTCGATAGAAAGTGATTGAGGTAAAGCTGTATATAAAATGGTGGTGACGTAAAAAAAAAAGAGAATTGGCGTACAATTGCAAATTTCAGTGAAATACACATAATTTGATCCTACTTACGAAGAAATAGTTTTATATATAGTCTCATCTAGTAGGAAAATAGTACAATAAAAAGTAGATAACACCTGAGGGCTTCCTGTGTGCATGCTATGTTCAAGGAGGTTCATGATTATAATGATTCATTTTATTCATTCAATTCAATAAATGTTTATTGCATGCTGTGCTAGGTGTCAGGCACTCAGCAATAAATTACACCAGTTGTTCTCAAGCCTGGTGATTTTGCCCCTCAGGGGACATTTGGCCATGTCTGGAACACTTTGTTTTCACAGTGTTTGTTTTAGGGAGTTTCCTACTGGCATCTGGTGGGTAGAAGCCAGAGAAGCCAGTGGGTAGAAGCCAGAGAACACCCTACGATATACAGGACAGTAGCCCCTCTTCCCACAACAAAAAAAATGCCTGAAATGTCGGTAGTGCAGAGGTTAAGAAACCCTGAAGCAGACAGCATCCCTACCTTTGTGGAGTTGGCAATAATTCATTTAATTCTCATGTTACCTCTACTGGATAGGTACTATTATTATCATTTTATAGATGCAGAAACTGAGCAATAAAAAGGTTAATTAAGGAGATAGGCTAAACTGTTCACAGTTACCTCTGGAAACTGGGGTTAGGGTGAACTTTCACTTTTTTGTGTGTGTTGGTTTTTTTAAGAGATTGGGTCTTGTTCTGTTGCCCAGACTGGAGTGCAGTGGTGTGATCATAGCTCACTGCAGCCTGAACTCCTAGGCTTAAGCAATCCTCCCATTTCAGCCTCCCGAGTAGCTAGGATTACAGGCATATGCCACTGTGCCTGGCTAATTTTTGAAAAAATTTTTTTATATAGATGGAGGTCTCATTATGTTGCCCAGGCTGATCTCAAACTCATGGCCTCAAGTGATCCTCCTGCCTCAACCTCCCAAAGCTTTGAGATTACAGGTGTGAGCTACCACATCTAGTCTTACTTTGTACATAATATATTTTCATGTATTTAATTTTAATAATAAATTTATTTTACTTTTATAATAATTTTGCAATTAAAATTTGAGTTAAAAAGGAATTTAAAATGCTTTATCACTTCCAATCACCTGTTTAAAACAATCCAAGATCCTTGACTTACCTTTCCAGGCTCTCTGTGATCTGGCCCACTTACTTTTTCCGCTCTTAGCTCCCTACCTCATACACTCTCCATTCCCGCTGCAGTAGGTTAACGTCTCTTTGGAGGCCATGACTTGTGTTTGCTCACTGTTCTGTTGCTTGCAAAACCAAGTAGGACCTTGTACATAAATTGTGATCCAAGATGAATTACAAAGAGGAGTTCCTTTATATTGAACCAAAATTTGCTTCCCTATAATAATTTTTACCCGTTGGTCTTGGTTTTCTGCTCTAGATATTTAGAGATTTATATCCAAGGCATCTTCACAAGACAATGCTACCAACATTTAAATATTTATATTTTTCAAGTTTTCTCTTTCTAAGTGAAGCCTCTCTAATTCTTTCAGGCATTTCTAGGACTTAACCTTGTTTTAAGGCTGTATACCTCCCTGGCTACCCTCCTCAGCTACAACACTCCACTTTGCCAGTGTCCTCCTTGAGGGGGGCGTGCATGGCACACCTGAGTTCAGGGGTGAAATGAGTAGTTAGAAAGCAAACAGTCTCAAAACAGTCTCATGCTCTTCATTTTCTCTGAGCTTTGTGTGTGGATGCAGGCTCTCATTGCGTTCACTTCTTGGCCGGTGTCACACACCATTGAATCACAGCTCACTGTTAGAGTAATTGATGGCTCTCGTGGTGCTGAGTCCTCAGTAACGCATTAAGCCATGTTCAGCACACTCTGCTTAGGAAGGCAGGAAAGCGTTTAATATAAATAGCACTTAATGCAACTAATATTTTTATATAAATGGATTCAAATTCTTTTTAATATTGGTGTTTCTTAAAGAGATACACAACTATCTGGGGCACTTTATTCTCCAAAATCATAAAAACCTCTAATTCTCCAAACAATCTGGAGAAATAATATTTAATTATATCATGAATCGAGGATGAGTCAAGAGAAACTTTTTTTGAGCATTGCGAGAATCCTGAAGATTAAAGATAGACTGTGTGCCAGTGATTTCAGAGCTTGTTTTTAACATACCCCAAGGAGATTTAGAATAAAAAAAAGTAAAGTGGTTTGCCAGGAGTCACTGGAGAAGTCAGTGACAGAGTCACAAATCCCAGGTCAGGGTTTTAAATGCTCAAAACCAAATTAACTTTAAATATTTTACCTGTAAAATATCAAGGCTTTAGGAAATAATGTCCATGTGTGAACAAATACCTGGCATGTGCTCAATTGAGTGTTATGTCTCCGCAAACTCTTTTTTTCTTTAGCTGGCTTATCTATGAAACTCTTGGCTTTTCATATCCTCTTAGAAGCTATTTTTTCCACAGCAATTTGAAATATATAATGACTACCCGTCAATACCGTTAAGTAGTACTTCAAGTGACCAAAATTTTATTATGTACTTTTGCATCATCTATTGTCTTCTAAGCAACAAGGATCGCCTTCTAGTCAGTCCCACTCTGATCATGTCATTGCCCTTCTCAAAAGCCTTCAATGGCTCCCAAATGCTTCTGAAATTAAATGAAGGTTTGTAGTAATGGGCTTCAAGAACCTTCTTGCTAACTGACCACACTTTATCACGAAAGACTCTAATTGCCCTGCTATACAGTGTTTCCACTCCAGGCAGGGGAGACTGCTTCTTTTCCCTGAATCCTAAACATGATTCAGCCACCTCTGGAGTTTGAGTGGGTGTTTGCTGTGTTAATTCATCCTTCATAAGAGCTCTCTCTAGGGTTATAAATCTTCTCAAATGACTTAAGTTTGATAGCTAAAGTGGACTCATTTAAGTCACTCTTCACAAACTGAAAATATGGTGGAATCAATGTTCAGAGAAGTCAGAGGAGATGAGCTGAGGACCTTGCTTTATTAGGAAGCAAGTTCTGGAATGGACTCCTATTTTTGGACTATCCTTCTGAATCTTCTATTAATGTTTATTACTTAATCCTTTATTATGCTCCCTCCACTCCACACACTTTTTATTTTTTTGATACAGAGTCTCACTCTGTCGCCCGGACTAGAGTGCAGTGGCGTCATCATAGCTCACTGCAACCTCAAACTCCTGGCCTCAAGCAATCTTTCTGCCTCAGCCTCCCGAGTAGCTGGGACATCAGGCATGTGCCACCATGCCCAGCTAATTTTTCTAATTTTTTTAGTGGAGACGGGGGTCTTCTTCTTTTCAGGCTGGTCTTGAACTCCTGAGCTCAAGCAATCCTCCTGCCTCAGCCTCCCAAAGTGCTGGGATTACAAGCTGAGCCATGGTGCCCAGCCTCCCACACACTTTTTAACTGCTGCCTGCAAGACACTAAATACAGAAAAGGATATAGGAGAAAATAGCAAAAATGATAGCTAATACTTGACAAATGTTTCAGATATGACAGGGCTCTTTACCTACCTTATCCCAAACCTTCACAATAATTTGTACAAGGAAGAGATGGATACCCTTATTTTATCTATCATCTATCTATATCTATCTATCTATCTATCTATCTATCTATCTATCTATCTATCTATCTATCTATGACAGAGTCTTGTTCTGTTGCCCAGGCTAGAGTGCAGTGGCATGATCATAGCTTACTGCAGTCTCCAATTCCTGGGCTAAAGCAATCCTCTTGCCTCAGCCTCCTGAATACCTGGGACTACAGGCATGCATCACCATGCCTCCCTTACTTTTTAATTTTTTGTAACAGGGAATCTAGCTATTGCCCAGGCTTGTCTCGAACTCCTGGCCTCAAACAATCCTCCTGCCTCAGCCTCTCAAAGTGCTAGGATTACAGGCATGAGCCACTGCGCCCCAGCCTGACACCATATTATAAAGATGTAAAATTGGCTGTTATAGTAATTGCTTGATGTCATACAAGTACTAAATGTGTAAAAGGGGAAACAAAAGAAAATCTGTAACTCATTATTAGATACCATTGTACCTTATGGGGGGGGTGGAAGAGGGACATTTATCGGGGAATATGTTTTAAAAAACCCAAGATCCATTAATGGATTCTGTTAGGGAAAAAAATGGAAGAATTATGGATTAAGGTCCAAAGGTCAAGGAGTATTGGGGGTGAGTTTCCCTGACTAATGCTGAGCCATCTTTACTTTGAAGTTGGAACAGTTTGAATTTTTGAAAACAGGAAAGAGAGTGGATGGTAGATAGGGAGCTAAAAAGTCTCTTCTATTTTCATTTTTGCATGGGTTTACCATTAAGATTATGGGACGTTATTTGGGTAGGGATATTTCTATATGACTGACATTTAAATTGAATATAAAATAGAATTACTGTATAGCTCTGAGATCGAGTTTGTGAAGCACATAGTTCAATAACAAAATACAGTGATTTGAGTACCTCACAATTTTCATCATGAGAACTTGGATAAATATTAATAATATCTACAGATCATTTATAAGACTCACGGTCATTAGTTGTTCTGCATCCAAATCAACTGAGGTGAGTTGAAGATTTAGTTCCTCTTCCTTTTCAGATCACTCATGTTTGTTTCACAAGTGAGCAGCCAGATTGAGATAGACATGGAAAGTCTTCACAACCTACACATTGATCAATCAGCCTTTGAAACAACTATTTAATAGAAGTCACTTCAATATAGTGAAAATGAAGGTTGCAACTTATCTGTGATGGATGTAACCTGTTGGCTAATAAGAGTCCTGCTATACATACCTGTAATCCTAGCACTCTGGGAGGCCAAGGCGGGAGAATTGCTCAAGGTCAGGAGTTTGAAACCAGCCTGAGCAAGAGCGAGACCCCGTCTCTACTAAAAATAGAAAGAAATTAATTGACCAACTAAAAGTATATAGGAAAAAAAATTAGCTGGGCATGGTGGTACATGCCTGTAGTCCCAGTTACTTGGGAGGCTGAGGCAGAAGGATCGCTTGAGCCCAGGAATTTGAGGTTGCTGTGAGCTAGGCTGAGGCTACAGCACTCTAGCCGGGACAACAGAGTGAGACTGTGTCTCAAAAAAAAAAATAAATAAATAAATAAAGAGTCCTGCTATAGACCAAATGTTTGTGTCCCTCTCACATTCATATGTTGGAATCCTAACCTCACAACATGATGGTACTAGGAGGTGGGGCCTTTAGGAGGTGATTAGGTCAGAGGGTGGGGCCCACATGAATGGGATTAGTGCTCTTATAAAAAGACCTCAGAGAACTCCCTTATCTCTTTCCCTATGAGAGGACACAGTGAAAAGACAGCCATCTATGAATCAAGAATCTAGCCCTCACCAGACGCCAAATCTGCCAATGCTTTGATCTAGTACTTCCCAGGCTCTAAAATTGTGAGAGATAAATTTCCAATGTTTATGAGTCACCCAGACTCTAGTAGTTTTTTTTAGAGCAGCCTGATGAGCTAAGACAAGTCCTTGTTTTATAGTGTTTTATTTTTCTAGTTGTGATACCTAAATGTCACTGTTAAAACCAGTTTAGAGGACATGATAAGAAGTCAATGGCAGGCTAGGGCCCTATAATTAATGCCTATAATCACAGCACTGTAGTACGCGGGGAGATCACTTGAGGTCAGGAGTTCAAGACCAGCCTGGACAACATAGGGAGACCCCGTCTCTACAAAAGAAAAAAATAGCCGGAGTGTGTGTTTGTGGGGGGCGGGGGCTGGCACATACCTGTAGTCCCAGCTACTCACGAGGCTGAGGTGGGAGGATCGCTTGAACCCAGGAGCTGGAGGCTGTAGTGAGCTATGGTCGCTCCACTCTGTGTGTACTCCAGCCTGGGAGACAGAGAGAGATTGAGACTCTGTTTTCCTCACAAAAAAAGAAGTCAATGGCATTCCTGCCCTTGTTATCCTCCCTGGACTATAGCCACACTTTAAATGAGTTTGCTGATGTTAACACTAATTTGGGCCTTTTACCATGTATTCTTAGGCACAAAATTCAACTTGAAAATGAAAAATGGAGATTCATGCATTTATGTGTGTGAGAACAGGAGGCTAAGACAAATACTCTAAAAGTTAGTATGAGTCACAAAATTATATTAATACTTGCTGTATGATTGGGATCGCAAACTGAGATGATTATATATTGAACGGTTAATTTGTATGCTAAAAACATTGGGAAATAGTATAAAATGATTACTTTACGAAATTAAAGGTCAAATAATAAGGCAGACAGTTTTATCCTGGTTAAAGATATCTTTCTTTAGGTCTTGGAACCTAAAGACCATCTGGGAATAGAGTTGGATTAGAGAGACGGTGAAGAGATTGGAGCTGTTGAGGGGAAAACAAAACATCAAACCATTCTTCCCTTTTCCCTTGCTCATCTGCCAATAAATATTAATCGATCTTCTATATTAACCTTCCTCATTGCCCTCCCAATTAAATTTTTAAAAATATTCTCTATTTGGGTGAGGTGAGATGGCTCACGCCTGTAATCCTAGCATTTTGGGAGGCCAAGGTGCGAGGATCACTTGAGGCCAGGAGTTCGAGACCAGCCTGAGCAAGAGCAAGACCCCGTTTCTCCAAAAAATCTAAAAATTAGCCAGCTGTGGTGGTGCACCTATAGTCCCAGCTACTTGGGAGGCTGAGGCAGGAGGATCTTTTGAGCCCAGAAGTTTGAGGTTGCTGTGAGCTAGGCTGACGCCACGGCACTCTAGCCAGGGCGACAGGGAGAGACCCTGTCTCAAAAATAAATAAATAAATAAAATATTCTATATTTGGGAGATAAATCTGAGAAAAATTTGACCTTGTGCATCAGTATAATTTCTGTTCTCAGTTCCTGCGAACCTGGGAGTCTTCTTTTGTGTTCCCTTTCTCAGGGGTAAGATTTGTAGGGAGCTGTAAATATATGCTCACTACCAGTGTAAGATTTATCTAGGTAAGAAACAACAAGTAGATAGAGTTGTTGTAAATCCAGCTTTGTCTGATTTAGAAATGAATCTCGTGTTTGGATAACTTAGTCTTAGCTTGTTCTGTTTATTCAGCCAAGCTATTTCCTGCACAGATCTGTCCTTTGCTTGCCAATTGAAATCACTTTTTTCTCTTTACGTTACTTACTGCTAATACTCCTCCTTGAAGTGCCACCACACACAGCTTGTGGATGCTTTGCTGTCCGTCTAGCTAATCTCTCCCACAGTGGTCATCTAAATAAACCAGGTCTTCCAATTTGCTTGATTTTCTGATCATCCCTTCCATAGTGAATCACAGTGTTTCATTAGACTTTACAGGATTTATCATATACCCGCACCTTTACAGAAATTACTAGTTCTTAATTAAGCATGATCTGATGGAAAAAGAGCGACTTCTTATGCCGAGTAACCGAAGTTATTCTCAGCATGCCCCTTCACCTCTCAAGTTTACCTCCTCAGGAAAATGAAGTAGGACTTGATCAGGTGTTCTTAATTCTGGGTGCATAGTGCAAGCCTCTGGGGAACTTTAAAAAATGCTACTCCTTGACTACATCAAACAGGCTAAATCAGATTCCCTTAGCATGAGACCTGGGTATTGACATTTTATTAAAAGCTCAGCCAGGGTTAGAAATTACTGGATGAACGATGTCCATGGGTCTTTCCAACTTTATGATTCTCTTTATTTTTATACTCACTGAGTTAGACGCTTTCTCCTTCCTAATTTTTATAGACACTAAAGGAGGCGGGCTTTTTAAATTTTTTTTTTTTTTTAATTTTAAAGGCAGAGTCTGACTCTGTTGCCCCACAGCTGGAGTATAACGGTGTGATCCTAGCTCACTGCAGCCTAGAACTCTTGGACTCAGGCAACCTTCCTGAGACCTCCCAAGTAGCAGGGACTACAGGTATATGCCACCACGCTCAGCTCTATAATGTTTTTAATGCTTCCATGTGAGAAATACTAAATGTATAATTAAGTTGCCTTCCACGGTGTCTTCAGTGAGGGAGGCAGTCAAGAAAATCAGTGATTCAGAGAGGTGTGGCTGAGATGCAGTGGGATCAAGGGAAGGGCCACCTGTCTCAGACTGGAGTATGGGGGGCAATTCCCCACCATCCTGGCTCTGAAACTGTGAGTGCTGTACAAGTATCTAGAGAAAAAGTGGGTGGAAGTTGGAGGGTAGGATGGCAGGGAAGATGTAACGTCTTCTGAGAAGTGCAAGGAGTTCACCATAATGTGGGCAGCTGGGAACAATAGGGTAGAGAGGTGATGGGGGCACATATTATGAGGGACCTTATTTAAACTTTATCCAGTTATCTCTCCTCACCTCCCCATAGTTTATGAAAGCACTAAACCTCTCTTCTTTTACAAGGACCACGATGACATTAATTAGATGTTTTCAGAAATTTATACTATTGTATTTAAATACATTAGAACAATAACAAACTTTTGGGGAAAGAAAATAACTCAAAATACACTTATAACAAATTCCTGGTTTAGTGAAACTTTTATTCACTTTGTAAGATTTTTAAAAAAATTATTCATTTTTCTTTGACCCAATATTATTACTTCACTAGAGTTTTTTAACTTCTTACTTCAAATTATAACTCTTTATTTCCTATCATAATAACTATTTGGCTAAGTGGACTTTTTTCACAGATATTCTTCTTATAAATAGAACAAGTGTGTTTTCCTGCACAGGTGTATTTCAACCTAAAATGAATAACCCTTAATCATAATGCTTGGTGTCTCCCTTCTTCATCATTATGTAATCTCTCTCTCTCTTTCATCTTATTTAGCTGTAAAAGAAAAAAAAATCTATGGAAATTTCCCTCACTCATTAAGCTCAGATTGATTTCTGCCTACCCTGGAATTTGTGTTTCTTTTCTTTTTTTTTTTTTTATTTCTTTTTTTTTATTTTGAGACAGAGTCTCACTCTGTTGCACGGGCTAGAGTGAGTGCCGTGGCGTCAGCCTAGCTCACAGCAACCTCAAACTCCTGGGCTCAAGTGATCCTACTGCCTCAGCCTCCCGAGTAGCTGGGACTACAGGCATGTGCCACCATGCCCGGCTAATTTTTTCTATATAT
>CAUYRT010036884.1:0-21364 GCA_963574885.1 Lepilemur ruficaudatus | reverse complement strand
TTATTTTAGTTGGAAAAGAGACAATAAAACATGTTTCTTGAAAGGTTGTTCTGGGAAATATTACTGCTATAACTTGAATGAATGGGCAGTGTGATCTGTATCTCAAAGTCAGCTAAGCTGTGATTTGCTTAAAATCAATTCAGTTACATAAGTTTACGTCACTCCCTTCACACAAAGTACCTTCAGGAAAAATGTATTATAGAGACTAATTCCCATAGTCTCTTACCACACTAGACAATGTTGGTTTCACCTTCTAAAGATCATGAAATACATCCATTAATCTTCAAAATGTCTTACATAATTAGGAAAACAAAAATATTTTCTGATTTTCCACATTCACAAGATAAATATTGACTTACTCATATTGATCTAAGTTGTTTGATTTCTTTCCTGTTACGTAGTTACTTGGGATATATCCTTCACTCCTAGGAAAAAAAAAACATTGGAGGATTGGTAAATCAAGACTGGCAAAATGTCGGTGATTTTCAAAGTCAAATGACAAGAGGTTCCGTTATACTATTATGTACTTTTGGGATGTTTGAAAATTTCTGTAATAAAAAATTAAAAATAAAACTCAATCTTACACAGTGTCTGGCCGGGAGAAGCAGTGACGACCTTCTTGTAAACATAAGAATAAAAGGTTAAAAGTTGCAGAGAACGTAACACTGCACAGCAAACCAGCACTCAGACGTGTACCATCGCTGAGAATTGAGCAGAAACGAAGGATTCTGTCTAAACAAGAATTTTCCACAGCTTCGGAAGTGAACCGAGGAATTGGAATTGGGAACAGAGCCAGGAGGTGAGAAGGCAGGAGGAAGGAGAGTGGGCTTTGGCAGGACAAAAAGTCCTTTTTATCCCCTGGAACTCAGAGCACAGATGGGGTTTGTGCATTGCAGAGGTAAGGACAGGATACAGAGTTTTCTTAATGAAACTCAAGATACTCACCCAGTGTTTATCCATATCTACCCACACGTTTACTGACAATAGGGTTGAAAGGACTGTTTCCTTCAAATCCTAAATTATCTGTGCAAATAACGCTTGCTGTTTAATATCCCGCAGGTACGTATGTATATAGTTTATACATTCACACACACACACATACTAATATGTACTCTCTCCTCCACACAGATACATGGAGAGAGGGAGGGAAAAAAGACAGAATTCAAGTAAGAAGACTTCATCATACTGTGTATGTGCATGTATACATATATATTCTTTTTTATACATGTATGTACATATATAGAAAGAGAGATGCTAAGAAGAAAATTGTGATAGATTATTTCTTTGAAAAACCTAAGATTACTTACTTACCACAGGGGTGGGGACAAAACATAAAACGTAATTTTTCCCAAGGCCAAAATAATCAAATTAAACACGTCACAGATGAGAAAGAGACCAGCGTAATGTATTCCAACTCTTGGAAAGAAGTGATTGATCAACTTGCATTTACTAGTGGCCGCTAAGAATACACAGCGTTACTACAAAGTCGTAAGTAAGTGTGCTTCCACTTATGGCCGGTGGAACCGGTCTCACGACATGACATTAACAGCTCCTCTTCCTCTCACTCAACACCTGACTCCCACCCACCCGCCGCGTGTCATACACAGAGGGACACTCACCCGTATTTATCTCTTGCTCTCCACCAGTGAACGTCATTCTTTTCTAATATGATATACTCCTGGCCTCTCTCTAGTCTGAGATCATGTGCTTCCGTCGCCTGGAAATCGTACATCGCTACGACAATCTCTTCCCCACTGTCTTCTTCTTCGGGTGGAATTGGAGGGGGAGGTCTTCGCTAAGCAAAGAAGATAACATTCGAAAGTTTAACCTTCCATTCGAAACTGGTCATGAAACAAAACACTGAATGAGTCACATGTCACCACAGAGTAAAGAAGAAACCTCAAATCCACCGAATATAATCTGGTGAACCTCCCACGAGTTTGATAATGTGGATGTTACCAGCCCCCTCGTGGGTTTCAGAATAGTTTCAGATTTTGCTCAGTGCTGGGAATAGTTTTCCAAGGAGAGGCAAGGGTGATACGTGAGCAGAAACCAGGGCTGAAGGCAGACCCACCATCCAAATAGCCCAAATGGGAGAAAAGCACACCACGGAGTCTTCGACGAGGTCTCCTCCCACGCAACGGAATTCTCACATGGGATGCCTGTGATGTGCAGGCACACGCGTGGGACCTCACATGCTTCTCCTCATTTGTTCTTAACACTGCTCCCATGAAGTAGAGCTTTAGGATTCCCATTTGATAACTGAGGTAACAACGGCTTACACAACCCACCCAAAGACAGTCACACTGCATGACTAAATATAAACACACTTACTAAACCCCAAACACCACCAAACTTAAGACCCGAATGCCTAAAACGCAAAGATTTAACCATCAAAAGTTAAAGACCACCTACCTTCTTTATTTCTGGTGCTGGAGGTAGTGCTTTTCTTATACCTGAAAACACCACCAACAAAAACAGGTCAAAATGCTAATCATCTACCAACGATTGAACAAGATAAGATATAGGTGGTTTTAAGGAAAACTGAGAATCAACACATAGATAAGAAACCCACTCTGACCCACTCTGGTGCACGTTGCTTTTATCTCTATTCCAGGACAGAATTAAAAACTGCTCTTATAGCTGGTTTGTATTCCTGTCTTCCTGAACAGACCAGGCCTTAGGGATTGGGGCCACGCCTTATTTTTGTATCCCCACCACTGTGTAAACTGGGCATCAACAATGCTTATTGAATCAGACAAAGTGAAATCAAGACCACACTGAGAAACGTACACGCTTTGGCAGCCTGTCCCTTCCTCTACAGTGCTCAGTCCTGCAGTTCTGGCTGGCACATGGCTGCCCAGGCTAAAAACTATATTTCCCAGCTAGGCATGGCCATGGGACCAGATTCTAATCAAAGGGCTCTGTGTACAAATGGTTGTGCCATTTTTAGATCTTACCCTTAAAATGACTTTCCATGGGCATCCTTGATCCCTTTCCCCCTTTCTGCTGCCAGGAAGAGAGAGGCCACTAGAGCTGGAACAAACCCAGGAACCACTGCAGAACTACCCTACCAACCCCGGACTACCCACCTACCACCTGTGGATTACTCCATGAGACTGAAATAAATTTCTCTCTAGTTTAAGTCACTATAACTTTTGGGTCTCTTTTTACAGCAGGTTAGAACATGAAATAACTAATATCAAACCTTAAGAACCTGAATAATAGGAAACAGTTTTAACAGCTATGGACACTTGGGCCTTACTCTTTAATGTGCTAAATTAATGTCAGGACATCCCAGGAGAACCAGGCTGCAGGACTCATAGAATTGAAGCCTGGATGGACTGAGAAGGTCACCTGGTCTGGCCTCCTGCAGAAGGCAGTATCCCTGCCAAATGATCACCCTACTTGTGTTCAGAAGCTCTATCAGTGCTGACCCGGTGACCATCCTGCATAGTGCCAGCAGAAAAAGAGAAGCACGGTGTACCCCATCGTTACTCTGGCTGTCCTACAGCACTAGCAACTTTGAATCTCTGTGTATTTTCCACTTATGACTAAGAGCCTTTCATTTCCAGGATTTATAAGGGTCTCTGGTGTCAAAATAAACCCTAGACATTATTATTCATCTGAACATTTACATTTGAGTATCATTATGATATCTTACTGCTCAGAAAGGCTGTGAAGCCACTACTAAAATCCATACCACGAAGCCCCATCAGAATGAGAAGAGTCCTACTCAGATTGTGACCGCACTGCTCTATGAGGTTTCTAGCTCCACGGCTGGGGACAGTTTATTTGTTGAATACATCAACATTAATGGGAAGCAAAGCTGCTGATGGTTCCACGTTAGGCTCACACTTTCAACAGGTCTCAATGTTGTGATAAAAGCTCGCTAAGATAGACACCCTTTGATTCCATGGGAGGGTCCCACTGCTAACTATATAATTTTTCTTACAAAACACACCTACCCTGCATTTACACTGAACTGGAAAGCATGCTGTACTTAATCAAAATCAAAATCACGTCACTTTTTTGCCATACCAATAATAGGTGCATTCTGAGCACAATATAAATATAGAATAAAAGGAACACTTACTGCTCTCAAACAGATTATATTTTTCACATCCAGGTGCTAGCTTTTCAGTTTGTCTGCAACACTGATAACTTCCATCTGTCCAGAATTTAGGATGGTATTTAATCATAATATTATTGTTGTTCTTTATTTCTGCAATGCACAGACAATTAATAATTAGTGAAAGAAAACACAAGACTACAGAATGTTTCCTAAGTAACGCTATCGGTCATTACTTATCCCTCAGATACCATGTTTATTATGAGAACAGCCTCATAACATCACACGACTCAGCATTCAAAAAAGCCACGGGGCTCTCTTTCGTCTCTCTCTTTTGGGGGATGGTGGTGAAACACTCTTCTTGGCAGAAGTGACTGCTGCTGTACCATGATGGATAAATGCAAAAGTCAGTCCACCACCACTGTGTTCTGCAGGAGAAACGACGAGGATCGTGCAGGACACATCACCCGTTTAAACATTTCATGACTATGCCAATCCATCCACACCAAATGTTGACTATACAGGCAATTTCTTAGAAATATGCCAAATCCCGTTATCATAAAAGCTCATGCTTTATCACCTTCAAATATATCACACATATAAAGCATGCTTTTCTTAGAAACTATTAATATTTACACCCCACTAGAAAGAATCAGATTCAAAGAGCGGAGGTACCTTCAATACGCTAGCATCACTAACAGTCACAGTAACGGAACTGGAGAGACGGTTATTGTGGATAATTATAAATGCAACGGATACATTAGCTGTATTTCTGTCTTAGTGGTAACAATGTCGTATCCCCTAAAATCATGCACAGATCAATACTGTCATCACATAAGTTTCACCTTCTTTTAACTTCTTCACCCACCGGTCTCTGCTTTGCGCACTAGGGGCGAAGACGTAAAGTGTGTTCGCATCGTGAACAACCTAAAATAAAGCAAAAGACGGAATCAGTGAGAAATACTGAGACACCACGCTTCTGTCTCACACAGGCACCAGCAAACGATTCTCAGATGACTAAACAGAAGTCCGTTACTTCAGATCCAAAGAAACTCGGTTCCTTTCTTACAACAGCACACCCATTTCTTCATTTCTACACTGAGTGGGATTCCTATTTTGCAAAGGACTGTGCTCTTATAGAAGAAAAAATACACAGAGGCCACGATGCTTCATTAATGTTGGTGTTTCTTTCAACCTAACTAAAGTTCCTCAGATGAACTTGGTGCAACAGGGATTACCCCAATTCAGTACTTTTCTGAACGGTATTTCAGATGAAGGGACTAGTCTCTCAGTCACCATCGACAACCGCAGCAGCTAACTCGATTAAGCATTGCCTCGCCCAGCTCTACACCATGCGCTTTATAGACATTAACTCAATTCATCCTCCCAGCAAGGTGTCGGTTTTTCTATTTTATAGATGAGGAAACTGAGGCCTAGCCCAGGCCCTCCGCTCCTGCGTAAATTCAGGAGGCACCATGCCCACCGCACATACTTTGAACGGCGCCCCGTAATTGTGTCGCCTACCCTGCCTGTACTATTCAGCTGGCAACCCAGAAAGCCAGGGTTCTGACTCCAGAGCTCAGGCTTTTAACCACAGTTAGCCGCGGCCCCTGGTGGACAGCTGAATAGACTTGTTTTTTAATGTTAATAATAAAATAAGCCTGGGAAACAAACCCAGGAATTTTGTCACTGATCTGTCACTTTGCCCTTCCTTGATCTCAAGGCAGAAACACCTGGGCTGGCTAAAAAGTAATGCATGTGGCTAGAAACCTCCCTTTACCATGTCAGCACCACCGGACTGAAAAGCAAACAGCTCTTCCATTGATAAGTGGCTGTCCCTAACCATATTCAGTAGATAACTCCTTCCTATTTCTTTTAATCAAATAAATGTACTCTAACAGCAACGTGAACGCCAGAGAACAAATAATGCTACATACCATTCAGCACTTTGCTGGTAAACCACAAAAATGAATCAAACACAAAGCCTATTTCTGAGCCATTTACAGAGATGCCTCATTACAAGACAGAACATTAGACATGTTTGTCCACACAACCAACTCCGCACCGAAGATTTAGGTTAGAATGCACCAGGAAACGGTCATTCTGAATTGGCACTGAGATGTGTGGAAAGATTGCTAGGGCTTCGGGCTTTCTAGAAACCTGTGGTGTATTACAAGAATAATTTATTATAATTAAATCGATCTACTGAGTCCTTACATTGGTCTCAGCACTTGACATACGCTGCCTCATTTCATTGGTGCAGCAGCCCAGGTCTGTGTTAGTGCTACAATCCTCATTTGTCAGATGAGAAAACAGAAGTGGGTGAGCTTAAGTCATGTGAGTAGGATCTGTCTGACCCCAAAAGCTTTTCTTATTCATATATTTTCTCCCAAACACCCCCTGACTGTTTCCCTCCTAGAATCTGCCCTGCCAGGTGCTGAGCGGTTTAAACAGCTCAGATGAAACTGCTCCATCAAAACTCATCTCATGTCAGTGGCCTGAACTTGTAACTTTAAGTTTGATAAAGACTAGCTAATCAAAAAAAAAAAAAAAACTGATCCAAATTCAGAATTTTGATAACTAAAACTAGTTTAATATATTACCTAATTAACTCGGGGCATTGGTATGTCTACAAAAAATTTCTAGAGATACCACCCTAAACCCAAGTAATAAGCATCGAATTTTGGCATCTCAGGCAGCGTGGACGGCCAAAGAGAAATCTGCAGGCCGGTATCCTTCCCTCGGCGAACCTCAGATCACACCATGTCGTCCTCCTTCCATGTCATCCGTGGGGACAGCTGGCCGTGGCAGGGTGGCCACTTTCTCGTGTGCCTTGGGTCTTCTGTGAGGCATCCTACCACAGCAGAGGCTGCCGGGGAGGGAAGAGCTCTGCAAACTTTGAAGTGCAGAAGCCACTTTTCAACAAGGAGGAAATACTCTCCTTTAGTGACACCATCAACTCAGCGGTCACCTCCCTCCTCTTTCTACCTTCACGTACTCATTCCTTTATTCAGCAGACTTGTAATGACAGCGTGGTGTAGGAGAAGCGGTGCAGATGTTAGCCAGACGGACCTGGGGTGCAGCCCAGGAAAGACACGCCACCACCCAGGGAAGCCCAGCTGCCATCAGAATGACTCAGCTAAGGAAGCGTGAAGGAAGTGCCCAGCTCCACCCTGTGGTCTCCAACCCTCACCAGGGCTGGAGCATGCTCTCTCCCCGTGTCTTTTGAAAATGTTTACTTCTACTTTATTTCTTTGCCACCTTGCATCTGAACCTAATGTAAAAAGTCATGGTAAAGATGTGACGCTAGGATGTACACGTTCTTAGTGATACTGAAGTTATAAAAAGAGAGGGTATTTTTCACCTTCCAAATCCTGCTGGTTTCAATGACATAGTCAGAGCTCAAGGTTAGCCCTTCCTGATTAATTTTTAAAACTGTTTTTGAACTTTTCTAATATTTATTCATCTCAACCATTTTAAATGGTTCAAGGATGAAATGCTTTCTGTTCTACTTTTATTATCATTCTTTTTTTTTTTGAGACAGCGTCTCACTCTGTTGCCCGAGCTAGAGTGTCAGCCTAGCTCACAGCAACCTCAAACTCCTGGGCTCAAGCGATCCTCCTGCCTCAGCCTCCCGAGCAGCTGGGACTACAGGCATGTGCCACCATGCCAGGCTAATTTTTTTTCTATATATACTTAATTGGCCAATTAATTTCTTTCTATTTTTGGTAGAGACAGGGTCTCGCTCTTGCTCAGGCTGGTCTCAAACTCCTGAACTCAAACGATCCTCCTGCCTCGGCCTCACAGATGCTAGGATTACAGGTGTGAGCCATGGCGCCTGGCCTGTTCTACTTTTATCATCATTGTTAAAACCAACCCACGGCTTGCAGAGCAAATCTCTTTCTCTTGGACAATAAAAATCTTAATTCTGGGTTCAGAATCCTGAGAGCCATAGCTCCCCACACCTGCCTGCCACCCCTGAAGACGTCTAACAGCCATCAGAAGTGGGTAGCAATGACGCCCTGCTAAACCTCAAAAGAAATTATACACAAACACCCCCCCATTATATATACATTAAACATTCATAATTAAGAAGAAAATTTAAATTGGGCTTATTTCTAGATCTTGGTGGCAGGTGCAGTATTAATAGCAGCAGCAATAGTAAGAGAAGTAATCATAGTGATGACAGCAACTAACACTTAACCTGCTTTTACTGTACAGCTGAGCTATTTACATATCCCCTCACCGAATCCACTATTCTATGAGTACTGTCCATGGAGTACTGTTACAGCTGTTATTCCCATTTTCCACGAGACAAAACAGAGCCAGTAAGTGGCGATTTGGCCTCAAAGTCGCTTCTGTAAGCACTTTACTTCCCTTGCTCTTCCCTCGAAGAAACGGCAGATATCAAACGAGGAACGGGGAAAAGAAAATTGAACATTCTCCTTCCCCCTTTTGCGTGGTTGCCACCATCGTGAGGAAGCATCCGGAAGCTTAGCTATCTTAGCTCACTGGATCCCAAACATCTTAATGCGCCAAACTGGTGAATGTTTATTTCAGATGTAATTGATCGTCTCACAGCAGCGATTAGACACAAGCAAAGACTCCACTGTGAGACTATGTCAAAAAAGACTTTTGCAACTTCCCCGTCAGAACACGACGAGATCACAGTCTTGGGTACAAGGCGGCTTTCATTTGGGATGGTCGCCACGCAGAGGAAAGCAGGAAAGCGTCCTCAAAAAGCGAAGGGAGTGGTGAGGTGCCGGAGACGGGCCCCGTGCCGCCTGCCGCAAGCTCTAGAATATCGGGGGCCAAGTCCACTCTCCTGTGTTCTCAAGGCACGTGTGCCCCAAGATCCTGGGACGTCCCATGGGCGCAGAGTGGCTCAGGATGCCGCCCCCTCGTCCTCGGGAGCGAGGAGATGTGAGTGAGTTGCTCAACAGGCTTTTAACTCACAAAGTGACCTTGGATAGCCATGCAACAGCTATGAGCCCCAGTATCCTCAGTCACAAATGAGAATACTACGATATTTACCGCCCTTATGCAATAGGACCATTGTCAGAAAAAAAAAATGACATGATCACCCTTTAAAAAGCACAGATCCATCAATACATAACGCCAACACTGTACTTTTCATCCCAGGCAGCCTTTTGGTCTCATTTCTGTTTGAAAGTAACTTGCACCTGCCACGTCTCAGCTTTTCAGACTCACAAGGAAAACGTCACCCCCCCGTTTCCAGTCTCAGCTCTCACTCCTTTGTCTACCTGCTCTGTGATAAATCTGAGTAAGTAACTAAGATCTGGGGTTTAGAAACTCAGCACCGTCGGTGGAATCTAACAGCCCCACACAAGAACAAGAAGTTTCAACAAAGACCTCAGCCATCTATGACGAATAACAGTAACTATTAAAGTGGCAAATGAGCCTAAAAGTCAGCCACCAAAGCACAGACTAATGTCAAACAGCGGACAGGACTAGAAGCCCAGCGCTGCATTACTGCACAAAGACGGCAGCTCACCTGAAACGGGTATTTATTTTGACAGGGAATGACACCATCGTCGTTCTTCACTATTTCCACACACTTGATTTTTGCAATATCGATAAACCCCTTTCTGTATTTTTTCTGTTGGCAGAAGAAAAGAAAAAGCATTACAAACCATCCTAAGACATAAGGAAAAATGTTATTAACCGTAATATTTATTACTACAATTACTGATTCAAAATATTACAATTTCCTGAATGATTATCTAAATCCTGTTTTCCATTAACTTTTTAAATTATTGAAAACATAAACACCACGATCATTATTAAAATGATTAAATCCTTTGTCTCTTTTAACTATATTTACATTTCACCAAAAAATCCTTTAATTTCTCAAGATGAAATTGTTCTGTCCTTGCCCCCAAAAAACTCTACAACAGGCGAATGAACTCCCTTTCATTGCTGCCTTCCCACCCACCCCCCAGACACACTTTGTTCAACTTCTTCAATTTCTCGGTGATAGCCCCCCAAAAAAGCATCAAACACCACACCAAGCAAGACTCCATTTACTCAATCCCAGACGCAAACTCCAGCCAGTGACGTTTTCCCCTCCCATGTGAAGGTTCCTTGCGGCAAGACGAGGTGGCTCACGCCTGTACAACCCTAGCACTCTGGGAGGCCGAGGCGGGTGGATCACTCAAGGTCAGGAGTTCGAAACCAGCCTGAGCAAGAGTGAGACCCCGTCTCTACTAAAAATAGAAAGAAATTATCTGCACAACTAAAAACATATAGAAAAAAATTAGCCAGGCGTGGTGGCGCATGCCTGTAGTCTCAGCTACTCGGGAGGCTGAGGCAGGAGGATCGCTTCAGCCCAGGAGTTTGAGGTTGCTGTGAGCTAGGCTGACACCATGGCATTATAGCCCAGGCGACAGAGTGAGCCTTGGCCACAAAACAAAAAAAAAAAAAAAAAAAAGGTTCCAGGGCTCTGCAAGGTGGACTTAGGAATTCCCGTAAAGTTTCCATCTGGACTCTGTTATTCATTCAAAGCTCTACTTCTCTTCCCCATTGCCCGCCCTGCCTACTGCCTGCAGATCTGCCCGCAGCAATTAACAAACGGCACATCAAGACACCCCACCCCATCAGAGTCATCCACACCCTCGAGCCCAGTAATCTCACGCCTGGGAATTTATCCTAGGGAGAAATCCAAAGAATACAAAGCAGAATGTACGAAGACAACTTATTATTAATAAAATGCATCCAGTAAAAATCATTACAAACAAAATACAGAAATAAAAAATGTTTGCTGAATAATATTAACACATACACTCCGCCCAAAAACTTGTATAAAGAGTAAGGTTGCTTTTTTCGGCAGCTACTCATATGATCAAGAATAGAAGGAAAGGTAGAGAGAGGAGGAACGTCCCTGTATTTGGGGTGTCACGGCCATGCCCTGGCGCTCGTCATTGAAAATTGCTTTATCTAATACTCTGAAGTCCCCCCTTGGCCACGACCTTGGGGCTCCCAACCCTGCTCCCAGGAACCCACTCTGCATCCTCAATGTCACCACAGGGCTGTCACACGTGCCCCACTCACCAAGGCCATCAGCAGCTCCCAGGGCCTAGAGCACTCCGGCTGTCATTTCCCAGTGCGTATTCATTCACACGCTCACACACACACACACACACTGTCCGTGTCCAGTTTCCTCCACACCTTTCCCTATTCCCTTCACACCTGGCTGCAGAAGGTCACAGAACAATCCCAGCTGACCGCTCTGCACCCAGCCAGGCCCTTGCTCTGTAGTCCTTCTGTGTGTCCCCGGTGAAGAGACCACGGTGGCCTCCATGGACACCCCCGGTGCCATCAGAACCACCAACGCCTCCCACCCCACTTGCCCGGCAGACTCCCTCCCTCACTGCTTTGCAGAGAACAGAGCAGCCGTCTAGGAGCACGTCCCCGATTTCTTCCTCCTGCAGTTCAAACGCACTCTAAGATCTTACCCTCCCTCCTTCTCTTTCATCCGATCTCTCAGACAAAGCTAAAAGGACACAGCAGTTGAGACACTCCGGTTGGCACCGATGACGTCATTTCATTCTATGCTACAGCATCCGTCCTGTGAGGCAGGCGTTATTCTCCCCATTTTACAGATGAGAACACTGCAGCTCAGACGAGTTAAATACGCCACCCAGGGACCTCACCCAACCCCAAAGCCCACTACAGCGGACGCCCCCTGCCAGGAGGGAAGAGGATATTGACACAACAAATTGAACATACATCAAAAGGATATGCTGGGTGAACGAAGCTAGTCTAAAAAAGAGTACATGCTGTATGAGTTTTATTCTAGAATTCTAAAGCATGGGAACTAATCTATCGTGTCAAAAATTAAATCAGTGATCACCTAGGGACGCTGAGAGTGAAGGGGGAGGCAGGAAGTCAAAGTGGCATGAGGGGACTTTTGGGGCGATGGGTACGTTCTGTATTTTGATTGCAGTGATGGTTTCACGGATGTATACCGATGTCAAAACTCATCAAATAATGCAATTGAAAGATACGCAGCTTACTGTGTTCACTGTATCGATTATACTCAAATAACACCGATTTAAAAAAAATAGACACTGCTCTCGGGGAATCTTAAAGTCTGGGAACACTTGGAAACTACAAAATTCTTTGCTAATAATTTCGTGCTCTAAATCACACTTAAAATCACAATAACAAGAGAAAAAGAAGCATAAAAATGAAGCAAAGTAACTTATAATGGGCTAGAAGGAAGCAACTGATCAGCTCTCTTTGAACAAAGGCTCTGCCTGAGCATTTATTCCAGCTTAGAAAGAACTCACCCGCTCATGTGATTCATCCAGTGTTCAGTGAATTTCTGGTTAAGAAATAAAAGAAATTTAACACCCTCTCCCAAAGCTGGTGCCTGGTCCTGCCCTTCTCTTCCTCATCACCCCCTTCTTCAAAGCAGGCCTGACGGAGGTCACCGGCTGGAAGCTCAGTGAAGGCACATGCCCTGCCTCGCCAGCACCTACCGCAGAGCCCGGCACATGGCAGCCTGGGACCTGGCAGGTGCCCAATAGCTTTGTGATCAAGTCAATGAATGAGTAGGAGGGGACTCTGCTAAGTGGAACTGATAAGAAATTAGACCTTTCTCGGGTCTAATTTCACAATATCCAGTCATAGGCACCACTTTTTTTTAATTAGATTCTTTTTTTTTTTTTTTTAGAGAGATAGGGTCTTACACTATGTTGCCCAGACTGGCCTTGAAGTCCTGAGCTCAAGCAATCCTCCTACCTCAGCTTCCTGAGTAACTGGGACTACAGACGTGCACCACCACACCCAGCTAACTTTTTTATTTTTTGTAGAGATGGGATCTCACTATGTTGTCCAGGCTGGCCTCAAACTCCTGGGCTCCTACCCCAGCTCTAGAGTAGCTGTGACTATAGGTTCATGCCACCAAGCCTGGCACCACCCCTTTTTCTTGACTATGCCATTTTAAAAGAAGAGTTTTGGCTCTTATTTTTTTTATCTTTTATCTTTTATTTTTGCCGCAGCTCTCTTAGACATATACCATACCAGGTGGGCACAGGCATGCCAAGAATCGCCATGACCTGCTTCCTGGAGAACAATCTCCGACTCTGCTCCCTCTGCCCTCTGTTCCATCAGAGCGCACTGCCACACGTGGGAATGCGCAACTGACAAGCAACTGTCCCGTTACAGTCCTCAGAGATACACATAACCACCATCTAGAGACCCTTCCTCAACCAGGACATGGTTATCATTGGATATATCACTGCAAATCTTTTTGCTTTTTTTTTGTTTTGTTTTGTTTTTAAATCAGCAAAAAAAAAAGGAAAGCCCTTCAGCCTAGGTTTTAATTCTGGGTTTCTATGGTTAACACTAACTATTAATAGCAGCACTTGGCTTCTGTACCAGGGGCGTGGTGCTGTGTGTACGTGTGTGTGTTCTGAGGCTCTCTGGTAGACACTTGATGTGTTCAGGGCATTTTTTTTTTTTTTTTTTTTTTTGAGACAGAGTCTCACTTTGTTGCCCGGGCTAGAGTGCCGTGGCATTAGCCTAGCTCACAGCAACCTCAAACTCCTGGGCTCAAGCAATCCTTCTGCCTCTGCCTCCCAAGTAGCTGGGACTACAGGCATGCGCCACCATGCCCGGCTAATTTTTTCTATATATATATTTAGTTGTCCAATTAATTTCTTTCTATTATTAGTAGAGATGCGGTCTCACTCTCGCTCAGGCTGGTTTCGAACTCCTGACCTTGAGCAATCCACCCGCCTCGGCCTCCCAGAGTGCTAGGATTACAAGCGTGAGCCACCGCGCCCGGCCGGGGCATTTTTTTTTTAATGACACCTTATGAAAGTGAAAATAACTAGAATCACATAAACATGATCTCTTATTAAGAGGAACTTGAAGGCGATAAGCTCTGTGAGTTTCTGGTGGGTGAGAGTAACGGCGAGCAAACAGGGCAAGATAGAAGATGCGATTTCCAGCACAGGTGGTGGGCGGCAGGGGCGACAGCAATCCCCATACGCAGTGGCCAGATTGGTCCACGTTTTGCACGTGCAGTGAAACCTACAACTGCAGCCCAAAATGACGCACGATTCCCATCCCCACCGTGGGCAACGAACTGATGGAGTGACAGCCCAGAGAAATGACAGCCCTGAGCATGGGAAACCCGTGTGGCAACACCCCCACAGCCTCACCCCAGGGCTGGGTTTCTGGAAAAGCACAAAGTTGGGAGGCTCCCTGCCTCTAGGGAACTTTGCCTCCATCCTGCCCATCCCGGCCAATTCCTTCACTAAGAAAAACCCATCTCTCTGCTTATTTGATTTCAGTGGAGGGCACACGGGCATGCGTACAGATATGAATTGGAAATACAAATTATTAAAAATTGAACCGAGCGTTGCTAGGCTTCTGCAAAAGCACAGCCTTAACCTGGTCTTTAAATAAGCCGGAACTGGATGCTATATATTTCCCCAATTCTCTCCAGTGTTAAAGAGATCACACTGCAGTTTGTTTTCTAAATGCCTGTAAAATATTAAACTGCATGTAATGGCCACTTTCCGATACTGTTTGCTGCTGCTAAAAGAGCAACATCCCCTCCATTTTTTTCCCCAATGACTGTAATCAGCCAGGCTGGGATACGTTTCTTCCTTTTGCTTCTACCGATGGGGTCCGGGGGAAGGGCTGAGAGGGGGTGGGGGAGTGAAGAAGTGGGCACGGGCGGAAAGGAATCACGATAACGGCACCAGCGGAAAAGAGGAAATGCGTGCTCCTCCAGCAGCAGAAGATGAATTGCCCACCAACTCCTCCCTCCGTAAGATATTCAAAGAGCAATACGCAGAATTGCCTCATTACGAATTCCACGGGTGTCTGTGGGCCTAATGGGTGCCAACTGCTGCTTTTACCATGGCTTCTACAGGAATATTCATTGCAATTGGCACTGCAAATAACCCATTTGCAGCAAACTTTTGAAACACAACCTATTAACTGGGAACACTCTATAGATAAAATTATTTGGAAAACAATTTCTACCACTGACTGGGAGCTTGATGACATCAAGGAAGTTCTGTTGATACGTTTGGAAGAGATGGCACTGAGGTTCTGCTCAAAGTGGGGACTCCTTGACTTTTGGAGATGTGTAAAAAAGCATCTGTAGAAGAAATTATGTGGTTCCTACAAGATAGTGGGGGTAGGAAGGCTTTGCTACGATAACAGAGGCGGAGAGAGTGTGACCAGGGTTATTTGACTGGGCAATGGGTACGTGAGGTTCACTGTGCTGTTCTGTCTACTCTTGAGCAACTTCTACATGCTCCGTAATAAAAGCTTAAAAATGCTTATGAAATTTTTCAAAGCCTTATCAAAGCTGTAGTGGGATCTACATACAAACATTTTTTTATGAGAATACAGAAAAGGCCCCTCATAAACTGGTAAGAAAGCAGAGCCAGGCACATTTCTTAGTTGCTACTCATAAAGCTGCAGCCACCCTTTGCGGTAACGTGCACGGTGGACTCGGAACAGGAAGCAGCCTTAGAAACAGCCGATGTTTACACAACGGCTCTCAGAGATCACGTTCACCCGGCTCCTTGCATCCATCAGGCCCAAAGCGCTCCATGATGAATTACAGAACCACGGACCCCGACTCAGAAATGAGTTATTCGGCATCTTCATTTTTCAGTTCAGTAAATGGGGCACTGGGGTGAACCAAAGTGACCAAGAGCAAAGGAAGAAGATACAGAACTCCAGGCTGCACTGCGGACCCTCTTTGGCTATCGCAGCTTGGGGACACGGTTAAACTATACGTCCCCTCTTGATAATGACTCTAGTAAAAACTCAATCCATGTTGCAGAGTATCTCCAGCCATTCCAAGAGATGCCCCCCCAATGCCAAACGCAGGGTCCCCGTGCCTGAGAGCCACGCCACCCACTGCGTGCCCAGGAGCGCTTGCAGTGTGGGCTTCATGTGTCTGGCTTTCTCTTCCTTACCCCGACCTCCTTCCCGGTGGGGTGGGGATACCACATCACAGCACCCACACGGCAGCCAGTCTCGGGAAGTTTGATGGTTAATTTTAGGTGTTGAGTGGACGAAGGAATACCTAGAGAGCTGGCGAACTGTTCCTTCTGCTGTGTCTGGTAACAGGGTGTTTCCAGAGGACATCAGCACATGAGTCAGGGGACTGAGTGGGGAGACCTACACTCAGTGTGGGTGGCACCATCCAATCCGCTGGGGCAACAAATTGAACCAGAATGGAGAGAAGAGAACTTCCTCCTTCTCTCTCTCCTGGAGCTGGGACATGCTCCCTTCCTCCTGCCCTGGACGTCAGGACTCCAGGCTCTCCAGCCCTGGGATTCTGGGACTTACACCAGCAGCCCCCTGTTGTCAGGACTTCGGCCCTGGACTGAGCCACGCTGCCGCATCCCAGGGGCTCCAGCTTGCAGGAGGCCTGTCTTCAGGCCATCCCATTTTATAGCTAAAGAAATTGCTTTGTAAGTGTGTAGTAAGAATTAAGAGTCAATTCATGAAAAGCTTTTGAAACAGAGCTGACAATTGGTAAGTGCTTGATAAATGTAGCTACTAATATTATTTCTCAAAACCTTTCTAGTGGAGCCCTTAGGGAAAATAAAAGCAAAAGCCACTGAAAGATCTTTACCCTACCTTCTAGACTCCAAGAAAGACCTTCTGAGAATTGATGTCGAATTTGACGGTGTTTTATCAAACAAAATGGCATGAATGAGATTCTTTCTCGGGCCATGACAAATATTAACATCAGTTCCCTAAAATGACAGGAGGATGTAATAGAAATGACCAGTGTCTACCAACATCCACTCTTTTCAGCCAGAAAAAGAAGCGAGCTTTCATTTCATGGGTTTTACAATTCTGTTTTTAAAAAGGACGGTTGATGCTTCACGTGACTGTACTATTTTTACACTTTGAGGCTGTTATTTTAGTTCTATCTTACAGTATGAAACCAATACTGAACCGGGGAGCAACTAGATTACCACTTCCTTTTTAGGGTTAGGAACAGTTGATCTCTGGCCACTCCTAGCCTTTAACACACCATAGCAGGGAGCACCTTTAGTCCAACATTTCTCTTCCTTCAAAGTCTAACAGTGATATTATAAAGATGCGTTTTTACCAGCTTGTTAGGCTTTCTTGATGGCTACCTCATTTTCTGGCAAACATAAAGGTTAATATACTTAATGATCCTTATGTAAATATGCAATTTGGCCAGCCAAAAAGTATCACAAAATTATCCAGAGATAGCACGGTTCAAAGGTTCAGAGCCCTAAAATCAGACTGCCGGGGCTGGGTTCCCAGCTCTGCCCCCACCTACCGGCTCTGCAACCTTGGGCAAGGTACTCAGCTTCTCTGTTCCTCAGTTTCCTCATCTGTAAAATGGGAATAACTATGCTCCTCATACAGTTAAGAGGATTAAAGTTAATACTTACAAAGCACATAAGATGACGCTTGGCATGTAGTAAGCACTGGTAGGGTAACAGAATACGCTACCCCGAAATATACCACTTCGACATACAGACTGTTTTGAGTCAAAGGCACTTACACAACAGCGCGTGCAAGAAGGGCCCTGTGTCCCTTCGTGCCCCTCCTGAAAGCAGGTGATCGAGCTCCCAGGTGAAAGGTGCCTTCCCTGTACCTGGAGGAAGAAAGACATTCTTACCAGCGAGGTGGGGAGTCGAGACTGAGAGAAATCTGCACAAACAAACCTTGTTAAGCTAATCCTTATCTTCCCAGCTACTTTTCCACAACTACCTGCCCTGGCCCTTTTATGTTGCCTCCGCATCCAGCCTGAATACCGATTTACCTTTCTCCTGCTAGACGCAGGGCTCAGTCCCTCCCACACCGCTTCCAGTTACCCAAGGTGCTCAAGCTGGTGGCCAGAGATGAGAACTTGGCGACATTCCTTTTCCCGAACAGACTGTGCTCCCGCTTTCCCGCGGCTCCCTTTAAACAGACCATTCGGGCATTTGCCCTCCAACTCAAAGTGGCCCACGCCCCAGGCCCTGAGATACGCCGCCAGTTCCCACGTGCGTCTCTCTCTGAGAGCTCACTCTTCGTGCCTGCCTCGGGCGGCCCAGGCAGGAGGACCTCCCTCCCTGCCCCGATCTGTAAGTAAGAAATTGTTAAACTTGTTTCCTATCCAGGTGGTGCACTGAAGTTGTGCCTTCCATCTGAAGAGCCGGGGTCTGTCCCAGGCAGGGTTTTCCAGGGACATTGCAGGGAACTCAAAGGTCAAGCTCCCACTGCCGGAGCCATGGCCAGGTAGACACAAACTGGACGGGATAGACAGGAGCCACAGGGGCATCCGCCAGGACTCACAAGTTCCCTATGCAAGGGACCCCCTGGTGGCAGGTCAGACAACCAGGCATTGGGCCACCCACCAGGTAAAGAAGTGTCCCAGGAGAGGCACGCTGCACACGCCCGCGCCCAGCTGCCCATCCTTCTCCCTGAGAGCAAGGCTGCCGGCCAACCTGGTACTGGAACCCCAATTTAGCTGGGGCTCTCAAAGTAACCCCAACCCCTTTTTTCTTGTCATATTTTTACAATTTAACAATTCACTACTTTGTCCAACCTAGTATATAAGCTTTGGACCCTTACTGCTTCTCTGGGCCTTGGTTTTCCTGGGGAAGGTTCCCATGCACATGTAAAAATTACTAAATAAAAAATCTTACGCTTTAGTCCTGTTCATCTGCCTTTGAGTAGTCTACTTTCCAAGGCCCCAGCTGGAAAAACTAAGATAGGCAGGAATATAAAGATATTTTTCCTCTGTGCATAATAGAAGTATTTTATAAATTAAAAAAAAAAAACAGAACTAAACTAAAAAGGGCCCCAAAACTCTACTGTTACTAAGCTCAGAAGCCAAACTTGATTTTCATTGTGCAAAAATGTACATTCATGGGTAACAAGGCAATGATAAAGAGAAGAATGTTTTCTATTGTCTCTATTTTTAAGGTACAAATATTTTCGTCCTTAAGGGGTCTCGTAAGCCAAACTGACAGAGTTGGTAATATTCTGTCGGATGCTCACATAAAAAATGGTCTATGCACGATAGGTATTTTCTCCACTTACAGATGTTGAAACTGAGATTCAGAGAGTTTAATCAACTGCCCGATGTCACAGCTGGTAAGTGACAGACCCAGAATTCAGAGCAGATATGTCTGGCTTCAAAGCCCACGGCCTGTCCTCTTGGGAAGCTGCCTCCGTTTAGGACAAATAGCATCAGATGGACTAGATCTGGTGACTCCAAACATACTTCTCTGACCACGACTTCTCCCTGCGTCCCAACTCCGTATCTCTGCCTACCCTGCAAGATATCTCTCTTCACCTCCTTCATTTACATTCTCTTAACATGACACAAAACAAATCTATCGTATTCCCCCAGAACCCGGATTCCATTCATTCGACAACCATTTATTAAATATTTATCATAGGACTTCAACTGCTTTGTGAAACTTATAAATCAGACAGGGAGAGGAGGAAGAGGGACTGAAAAATATTGTACTAATAATAATGTATCAAAATAGAAACAGGTGGTAGAAAGCAAAAGTGCAAAATAATATTATACAGGGAAATCTAATTTAATTTGGATGATCAGAGCAGGGGTATGGAGGAAATGACATTTAAGCTGAAAGCTGAAACAATGGGAGAGGTTAGCCAGCCAAGGGAGGGAGGTACGGACTCTAGTGAGAGGGCGCAGGTAACGTACATGCTCTCAGCGCCCCTGAAAATGAACAACAGCAATATCACTAACTTTCCTTCAAGGCTCACTCTGTGCCAGCTTTTGCTTTAAATTTGCTCAGAGCAGATTACAGACGCGTCATCTGAGTCGATCCCCACGACAGCCCCGTGAAGTAGGAGCTATTTGTCGCCTTGGTTTTACAGATGAGGGAACTGAGGCACAAGGCGTTCGTGTTTACCTTGCCCAGCTAGTGAGTGACGGAGCCCGACACGTGTCAGAAAATCTGCTTTTCTCCACTCTAAAAAGAATACCGCCAGCCACTGTACTAAAGCAAGCAACGGAAAAGTAATTATGCAAAGCCACAGGCAGGAAAACAATCTTTGCTTCACTTGAGAACCGAAGGAACTAGCCCGGCCAAAGGGAGGCGCGTTGTTTCTGCTTTCTTTATCTCAGCCCGTCATGGCAACGAAGAGAAAGAACTCAGGTCTTAGCCGGCTCCCGGGAGCACTGGTCTGCTCCTTCCCGGAACGGCTCCCCTTCCCAGGACTGCGCCGCTGGAGTGGTCTTGTGACAAGAGGATACCGCACAGACACTCCAGTGAGCCCCTGCCCACGAGAACAAGGGAAGGGGTAACCGCAGCGCGGTCCCCATGTGACCCGACACCAAGAAGTCAGGTGGAGGAAACCGTTCCGCTTTTAGTCAAAGCTCACCGACGTGTGAGTGAGCCTGAGACAGGGTGTCTGGGGCTCTGGAACAAAAGAACCAATATTTCCACCGGAGACACAGACAGCAGACCTTGGCATTTCACACGAAGGCCTTTCGAAAGTGACAAGTTACAGAGAATCCAGTCGGGTTCTGAAGCAACACTGAGACATCTGGGACAAGCAGTTATAATTCGTCACCGTCTGGAGGGCCAGCAGCTCTGGGTGAGCGCAGAGAAACTTTCCGGCGCAGGGGCATGGACACACAGAGTAGCTGGGGACCACCGACAATCTGCACAGCTCGGGAGCCACTATCAGAAACCCACGGCGTATGGTGTTCTGTGCAGGTGCTGCAGGAAAGGCAGGTGCAGGGATGAGCAGACGAGGTCTCCGTCCTTCCTCGGTTTGCTTCCCTGTGTTTGCACTCGGGAGGGGTGTGCAGAAACCAGTCAGCACAGCAGGCCTGAGATTGCTACTATTACAAAGGCCTATTTGCTAACTAAGAGTCTGGAATTTTGGCATGCTGGGCAGAGAAGGTGTCTATGTAACCAGCCCACCATATAAAAAAGCTTGGACACTGAGTCTCTAATGAGTTTTCTGGTAGGCAGTATTTCACATAAGTGGTCACAGCTCATTGCTGGAGGTTTTATTTTATTTTATTTTATTTTTGAGACAGAGTCTCACTCTGTCGCCCTGGCTAGAGTGCTGTGGCATCAGCCTAGTTCACAGCAACCTCAAACTCCTGAGCTCAAGCGATCCTCCTGCCTCAGCCTCCTGAGTAGCTGGGACTACAGGCATGCACCACCATGCCCAGCTAATTTTTTTCTATATATTTTTAGTTGTCCAATTAATTTCTTTCTATTTTTAGTAGAGATGGAGTCTCGCTCTTGCTCAGGCTGGTTT
>CAUYRT010036882.1:0-20672 GCA_963574885.1 Lepilemur ruficaudatus | reverse complement strand
AAATAAATAATAAATAAAATTTTACTTTAAATTGTCCATATTTAGATCTATTGTCTTGCTATATGTTTTTAATAAAGAACATTTCTTACAACATCACGCATGTATTTAATATTTTCATATCTGTATTTCATAATAATTGGTTTCCTTTATAACACTATGTGTGTACTATTTATTTTAAAGCATTGCCTTAAGGAGTCCACAGGCTTCACCGGCTTTCCAAATGAGGCTTTGGCACAAAATGTGTTAAGAAGTTACTAGAGCTATGCTTCAGATTCATAAGGGATATATACCTCAGACATGATATTTCCAGAAATGCCACAAGATGGCTTTTTTAGTTCAGATCCACAGTGGAGATTTCCTGAAACGTTTTCTGCCTCCTTTTACTGTTACTTTATGGGAGACTGTGAAGCTATCTGTATGGTGACAGTTCTCCAGAGAAACAGAACATATAGATGTGTGCGTGCGTGTGTGTGTGTGTGTATGTGTGAGCATATATAAATTTATTATAAGAGAATTATTATAATTGGCTCATATGATTATGGGGGCAACAAGTCCCAAAATCTGCTGCCACCAAGCTAGGGATCTAGGGGAGCCAATGGTGTAGTTCCAGTCTGAAAGCCAGTAGACTCAAGACCCAGGAAGACCTGATATTTTAGTCTGAATCCAAAGACAGGAAAAAAAACAAAAAACAAAAAAAAATGGTGTCCCAGATTCAACACAGTTAAGCAGGAGGAGTTCCCTCTTACTTAGCTTTTTTGCTCTATTCAGTCCTTCAACTGATCGGATAAGGCTCACCGACATTTGGGAGAGTGATCTGCTATACTAATTCAAATGTTAATCTCATCCATAAATACCCTCACCAACACTCCCAGAATAATGTTTGACTAAACATCTGGATACCCCATGGCTTAGGCAAATTGATACATAAAATTAATCAACACACTTACCATCTATTTTTCAACTAATATCTGTTGAGTGAATGCTTACAATGTTTACAGGCACCGAGAGTCCCATAAAGCTTACAATCTAGGGAGCTTACCAGGATATTATATAAATAGTTACACAAATAACTATAAAATAACAACCATGGTAGTAAGCATAGAAAAAATAAAAAGAAAAATTCAAGCTCTAACTTAATTTAGGGGGTTAAAAAGAAAAAGTTCACTGAGCAGTGATGTTAAAATGAGATCTGAAGGATGACTAGAAAAATAGGAGTTGACCAGGTAAAAAGCCAGGAGTGGGAGTACAGTAGACAGCATGGGCATAAACCCTGATGCAGAAAAGCTGGGCTTCTTGGAGAAAGTATAGGGAAGGAAAATACATTAACTGTGAGAAGAATGATGAAAATGGGCCACTAGAAAGACCGGCAGGAACCAGAGCAGGCAAGTCCTTGTTAGATAGGTAAAAAGTTTTAAACATTATCCCAGGAAGCCTCAGTACCTTTCCTGACTAGTTATTCTATTTCATGAAAATACTGCAAGTGACTAAGCAGCACTCAACCCACAATATTTACCAATCACCATATTAAGGAATCCCCATACAAAGCCTAACTTAGTTTAAAAAAAAAAAAAGGAAAAACAATGCTTCAGAACCAGTGTCACAGTACCAGGCAAATCACTGATGGTTTAATCTGGGATCATGATTCTCAATCTGTTTTCCATGTCTCTATACAATTCACATACATACTCCCACCTGAAACATTTTTCTTTGTAACAATACCTCCTATCCACCACACTAAGGACCTATCTGATTCATGCCTTATATCAATAACATTTTAACTTATGAAAATTGACTTTAAAAAACACACTTCACATAGTGTCTCCAGTATAGAATGGAAACACTGGTAAAAACAGTGGCTGCCTCTGGGAAGGGGAGCCACCTAGCTGGGGCACACAGAAGTGGGAGACATACTTTTCATATTTTTATATCTTCTTATTTTTATATAATGAATGTATAAGGCTATTTTAAAAATATTAAAAACCACTTATCTAAATCTCCGAGAATATTATAATTATATTTAACATTTACCTTTGTTAAACCTCAATCCTTTTTTTCTGGCAGCTCTAGCTATGGTAGAGGCCACTAATTATATACCACAACTTCTATTTCCCTCTTCTTCCCTAGTTATAGAACCCTAATATTATTAGGGGTGGCAATATACTCAATAAAAGACATTTTCTGACTCCCTGTAATTATCTATGATCATATGACTGAGTTCTGAACAATGACACGTAAGTGGACGTGCTATGTGGGATACAAGGCTCCTTAAAGAGAGGGGACCCACTGGAAAGTGGGCCTTCTTGCATTTCTCCGATTTCCTTGGGCAGCCACCTTGGAAAGTGTACATGGTTGACCCACAGTCAGTTAAGACCTATGAAGTGATCTTGAAGACGACAGAGCAGCAAGAGAGAAGCCTATGTTCCTGATGATTCTGTGGACCCCCTGAACAGCCCTAGACTGTTTACGTCCGATTTCCTTCATGTGAGAGAGAAATAAGCAATATCTTAATAAGTCATTGTTGTTTTGATTTTTTGTTACATGTAGCAAAACCTAATCCTAAATGATATACTGGTCATCCTTATACCCACTAAAGGAAAGAGATTCTCCAGTACACACCCAACAGCATATAAAAGAGGGTACTGTCCATTTATCCTGCAAAGAAGGATGTGAACTGAGGAGAGGTTACAGCAGCATCTGGAAGATAGAGCAGAGCTGTAAGAGTGTTACTTCAAGAATGATCCCTAATTCATCCATTCAACAAATTTTCGCAGAATACTTACTATATTTCAGCTTCTATGAGCAACTGTGTTGAAAGAAAAATCTACAATGCAAACCAGTATAACACACCTACCCATCTCCACGAAGAAAGTTCGAACCTCGAAAATTCTGTAGTATGGATTTTCTCCTTCACAGCACAAAAAGGGGCAGAAATGAGTATGTAGATATCAAAGAGGCAAAACATTTTTCTAAATCCTTAGAACACAGAAATTTTATAAATTATGTACAGAGTTATTAACTTACATGAACCATTTTCCACAAAATAATCTTTATTATTAATATTGATTTGTACAGCAAATATGTACCTAGTAAAATGCGAAAAAATGTGAATACACATTTGAGAACCATTCTTTAAAGTTCGACTGAGCTTCACACATTCACACCTTAAAAATAATAGTCTGAAGGCCTGGTTCTGTGCAAATTGGTGAGTCTACTATGTTTTTATCTCTCTCTCTCTCTCTCTCTCTCTCTCTAAATTCTACAAGAAACCTTGCACAGAATGCACTGAGCAGCTATTTAGAGATTCTGAAAAGTAAATGGTAGCAAAAGAACTGAGGAAGAAGACAAGAATCCAAAGTAACAACACACCAGAAGTGAGTTTCCTGGGGTTTTTTCCTCCAGTATGGCCTGGCTTTTATTGCCTGTCTGTATCAACTGACCTTGAATCAAAAGCAGCAGCAAAGTTGCAAGTGCAACTGACTGTGGACAAAAAGAGTGGCAAGAATGGTCTAAGAATCAGAAAAGGGGACTCTTAAAGGTCACAGAGAAGGAAGAATATCCAGTATTCTTTTCCATGCTCTCCAGCCCCAACCCCTAGGCAATTCCACAGCGGGGGGCAGAAGCAATGGCCACCACAGAAGCCTAAAATTCTAAGGGAAGGGAATCATTCTTTTTAACCAGAGAAAACAGACTGGTTCCGAGATCTTGGGTCAAATGCCTGTTCCTACTTTCTCTCTGTCTTCCAGTCACATCGCCCAGATGCAAATACAGCTGGAAGAAGTACACAGCAGAGCAGGAAACTAAAGGCCCAGTTTTCTGGGCAGAAGGCTGGAACGGGGGTCTTCAGGTAGACAGAACATATTAGAGATCACAAAGGAAGGAACTCAAGAGAGTGATCCCTTACAGCTGTATGTGAACTCCTGGGCTCACCTCTGAGCTAGATCTGACCTTAAACAGCATACTAAAGACTTTGAGAAATAAACTATGGAGTAGACCACTGCACAGATCCCACACTAGCCACTGGGTGGTACACCTAATGGACAAATCCAAATACTATTACTAAGTAGGCTTTGAAAACTAAATTGCTACTAGAACCACAGGCAATAGAAGGTGGGTCCAACTTGCAAATGACCTAACCAATTTGAGTGACTGCTAAATAAAAAGAATAGCATTCCCCTTAAGAATCCTGTTTCTCATCAGAAACAAAGGAGAAAAAGAGGAAGTGGAATGGCATTTCTAAAGTCTGAAAAGAACTGCCTGCTCAGAATTCTATAACCTGTGAAAATATCCTTCAGAAATGAAGGTAACATAAAGACATTCTCAGAGGAAGGAAAACTAAGAAAAATGGTCTCCAGCAAACCTGCTCTAAAAGAAACATTAAAGGAAATTCTTTAGATGGAAGAGAAATGATACCTGAGGGAATGTGAAACATGAGGAATGGAAGAAGAGCAACAGAAATAGTAGATATCTGAGTAACTATAACAGATTATTGTTTCCCTCTTAAACTCTTTATGTATAACAGTTAAAAATAAAAGTTATAAACATTACATTATTATATTTAAACATCGTTTCTGCTAGATTTGACTGGCTTTAAAAAAATAGAAAAAATAAACATCTATGTAATATATATATAAATGTAAATGAATATAATACATATAACTAACATAAACAGAGGAAAGTAATGAGACCTGAACGATAGTAAGGTTTCTACACTTCACCTCAAGGGGTAAAATGTTAACTTTAAGTGGACTGTGAAAAGTTTAGTATGTATATCATAATTGCCAGAGCAAATACTAAAAAAAGGGCTATACAAAGAGATACTGTCAAAAACTCAATAAATAAATTAAAATGAAATAAAAATATTCTAACAATAAATAATTAGGTGAATAAAAGAAATAGAGGAATGAAAAAAATTATTATTTACATATTATCACATTAAGTGTAAATGTCTTGTAATAATTACATTAAGTGTAAATGTGTCCATATTACTTATTAAGCTTTAATTCTCAAAGGAGAATTATAATACTTTTTTCCCATTTTCATATTTGATCAACTTAATTTTCTCATGATTTGGGAAAACATAAATTTCCTGAGAAAATTGAGGAAGAAATTCCCATACAGAAACAGTTTTTCTCTCTTTGATGTGTCCTGCACTGAGAGATACATGTTAAAGTCTTCTACTATTAGTGTCTTTTATTTCTCCTTGCATGTCCTATACTGTCTTTAAGTTTTTTTATAATTGACAAATAAAAATTATACATATTTATTATGTACAACAAATTGTTTTGAAATATGTGTACATTTTGAAATTGCTAAATCAAGCTAATGAACATATGCATTACCTCACATATTTATCAGTTTTTTTGTGGTGGGAACACTTAAAATCTACTATAGTGTCTTTTTAATGAAAGCAGCAGCTATGTTATTTGGTACATAGATATTCATAACTTTTATAACTTCATTCAAAAACTGTACCTTCCAGCATTTTTATGAAGAGTTCTTTGTCTCATGTTAATGTATTTTGACATATCGTCTATATTTTCTGATATCAGGATCATAACTCCAATATCTTGCTATTTGTATCTTTCCATCTTTTATTTTTTAGCCTTTCTATAACATTTCTGTTTCTTATATAGAGCACAGTTTGCTTATGCTTTGTGAGACAATCTGAAAATATTTTTATTAATAAGTGAGTTATTTTCATTTATATTTATTGATATTGACTCATACGTTTGGTCACAATTCTGTCATATTATTATATTTACCATACGTAAAAATTGAATATAAGATCTTGAATTAGTAAAAAATTTTAGAGACCCACAAAAGGATGCTTGGCTGGGTGGTGGCTCACACTTGTAATCCTAGCATTCTGGAAGACTGAGGCGGAAGGATCACTTGAGCTCACGAGTTCAAGACCAGCCTAAGCAAGAGAGAGACTCTAGTCTCTACAAAAAATAGAAAAATTAGCCAGGTGTTGAGGCACCTGCCTGTAGTCCCAGTTACTTGGGAGGCTGAGACAGGAGGATCACTTGAGCCGAGTTTGAGGTTACAGTGAGCTGTGATAACATCATAGCACTCTACCCAAGGCAACAGAGCAACACTCTGTCTCCAAAAAAAAAAAAGGATGTTCATTATCCACACTTCAATTTCATTTTGGCTTTGAACATATAAGTAAGGACTTAGTGTTTTGCTAACTAACAAGACCTACCTCTATTAGCAACAACAACATTCTCACAGTTTTATTGATTTAGAAGATACCTCAATTTTGACATGTATATATGGAAAAACAAAGAAGGCAAGGCCAGTACTGCCAAAGCAAACTAGAGCCCCACATGCAACACTAAGACACACACGCACAAAATTACCCTGTATAATAATCTTCCCAGGTATATGAAAGCACTACTTAATAAATTCATACAGCAGAATTCCTTTAAGCCATGGATTATGATTCATTAGTGAATCCCAGCAACATTTTTTTAAAAAATTGAAATGGAATAGACACTACTCGAGTATACTAAATACAGCAAAGGAAAGTATTATGTCATGAAATTTTGCTTCAGTTGCATATGTGTATTAGTTTGCTAGGGTTGCCAAAACCAAGTACCACAGACTGGGTGGCTTAAACACAAATTTATTTTCTCACCGTTCTGGAGAAGTCCAAGATCAAAGTGTCAGCAGGGTTCTCTCCTTGACTTATTAAATGGACATCTTAAAACTCTGAATAGATAATTTAAATGTATTTTAATATATTCTAAGCTTAAGGGGCCAAACTGTAATATTATTATGAACTCGTAGAAGTCCTTCAGCCTCCGGATCTCCAGGGATACTCATAATATAATTATGAACATTGGTATGAACATGCAAATACTTCTGCTAATGTTTATGCTCAACTATTACCTGATTATTAAAGAAAAAATAAACTAGTTTTTAGGTCTAGGATTTGTATATTAGTATAAAAGCTCTAATAGTTATATTCCCATGTTTTTAGAGAACATTATTATTTTAGTACTTGACTTTCTGCTATGGTTTAAATGTGTCCTCCAAAATTCATGTGTTGGAAACTTAATCTTCAATGCAACAGTGTTGAAAGGTGAGACCTTTAAGAGGTGATTGGGTCATTAGGGCTCATGAATGGATTAATGTCATTAATGCAGGAATAAGCTTGTCATTTTGAGAGAGAATGGGTTTATAATAAGAGTGAGTTCAGCCATCTCTTGCTTTTTCTCACTCTCGAATCACCCTCTCACTTTCTGCCATGGGATGGTGTAGCAAGAGGCCCTTACCAGATGCTATGTCACAACCACTAATTGGAAGAACTGGGACTAGGACTCATTTCTCCTAGGTACAAAGTTTTAGAATGTCTATTACTTTACATCACATTTCCCACAACTGTCCAAAAGTTTGAGGGAAATCAGAACACAAAAAGTGAAAAATCTTAGGCCCAGTCCGTATCACCAGTCTCAAGAGTTCTCAAATCAAATTCATCTTTCTACTTACCACAGCACACATCATTTTGTTTTTGTGATATCCTATACTACCACCATCATTTCAACTGCAGCAAGGTAACAGGTATAGAGGCATATGGCTGTCCATCTCTATTACAACGGCTTTCATATCAGCAGGATTCCATGTTAAATAATAAATCAGTTTCTCATACTGCTGAGGTAACTCTAGAGAACTGTGGTAGGTGAAAATTTCTAAATAATTCATTCTGGCATAGTTTATATTGAAGATAAAGAGGAGATTTAAGGTACTTTTCCTTCATAGTCATGAGACTTATTTCTCTTTTCTTTACAATACATCCAACTAAGTCTTGACATGCCAGGAAGCAAACAGCTTACAAAAGCACTTCTCCAGAAGTTCATTTTTTAGATTTAAAAGTTACCATCCTGATCAAAATTAATTTTGATAAAACACCATCACTAACTTACACTGGATCAAACTGCCTAAAATATTGAAGAGTGTTGTCTTTTGGAGATTTACTTATAGATCACGTTATTATTTAATCTTACAGATACGGAAACCATGTAAGCACAAGTTAACTATGATAGAACTATTAATTAGTGTTTTCTACCATTGCAGGGAGAAATAAAGTGAACCAGTAAATTAAAAAATAAAAAATAAACATGGTTATTTTTATTATGTATAGAATTTTAATTTTGAAGAGCAATTTATGAAACATTATTATAAGTCACATGAAAATTAGTGAGAAAAATTTGAAATATAACTCGTCTAAATCAGAAAGTATCCTTGAAAATAAAAAAACACTAAACATTAAATTAGACACATGCATATAAGACAGGCAGAGAGAAGCATCTCAAAAATAGTTTGGGTTGTGTACAGAAAAATATTGGATCTCCTTAGTGTGACACAGAAGTACTTCCCCAGTTGCTTTGATGAAACCCTTTGAAATGGATGCATATTTGAGTATAAGCAAATAGTAAGGATTAGAATCATACATGAATTACTACAAAGGAAGATCCTATTTCTCTTAGGATTTTAGGTTTTTTAAAAAAAATTTTAATTCATATCACATCAATTGTTAACCTTGATTTTACCAAGACTAAACACCTCCTTTAGGTTATCCAGCAAGTAATCAAAATTCATGGGACTGTCAAGCTTAAACTAAATTCTAACTTTTCTGACTATATTCCAGCATACAATATAATGGTATAGGGAGTAAACTAAGCTTTATAGTTCAGTGTGAATCTACTTTCACAAAATTACATCAAAGAGGATAATGCCCAAAATACTACTTTAAAGTTACGTGCTTCAAAAGCTGATTAAAGACAAAATAAATAAAAACAGTGTATTCATTCATTAAGTAAACATGTATTTAATGTCTACTAAGCAAAATATTGTACTAAATATTGTGATTCCTCCCCTATGACTGTTAAAATAAATAAGAAAAAAATTCTAGCATTCTGGGAGGCCGAGGCAGGAAGATTGCTTGAGGTCAAGAGTTCAAGACCAGCCTGAGCAAGACCCGGTCTCTACAAAAAATAGAAAAATTAGCCAGGCATGGTGGTGGGCACTTGTAGTCCCAGTCACTTGGGAGGCTAAAGCAGGAGGATAGCTATACCTCAGGAGCTTGAGGTTGCAGTGATCTACTATGATGCAACTGTACTAGAGTACAGAGTTAAGGAGTGAGATTCTGTCTCAAAAAAAAAAAAAACAAAAAAGAAAGAAAGTGAAAAATTACAATTTAGTAAATACAAAATGATATGATACAACTGAACACATAGTAATGGAGGTGTTAAGTAACATAATTAGGAAAGCCTTCCCTAGAGAGATCATTATTAAATCAACTAATGACATTTTAATTGTAAGAATTACACACACAAGAAAGAATTAAGTAAGAGATTCAGCAAATATATTTTAAGTAGAAGCCTACCTTAGAGAACTAATAAGATAAATTTGGAGAAGATAGTAAACCTAATCGACATATTGATTTTACATTCAACATAATAGGAAATTATAACATATTATAAATACTTTGATAATGGAAAGGCAATACAAAGAAAACGCTAATTGATGAAGGTACTTCTTTCATGCCTATATGTAGGACAAACTATAATGATGGAAATAAAACCAGAAAAACTGTTGTTGCAGTTACCTAGTGGTAAGGTTATAAAGGTCTGCGTTAGTGTGGTTGATAAAGACTTCACACAGCCAGGTAACAGGCTGGACTGTTATGGGAAAATAAGATCACTAGCGTCTCCTTGTAGTCGCTAACAAACTTACGGGCCTAGAGGTCTTCAATGTAGAGCAGATCAAGGAGGTTCCATGGCTGAGTAAGAGAAGTAGAGCTTCATTGACTGACCCAAAGTTGATGAACTAGATTTTGAACCCAATTTGATATAATGCAGAAAACAAAGTTCAAAAACATATTTTTCACATATTAATGCTATACCTTTTCTTACCTTTGACAGAAGATCTTTGTGACACTATTATTCCGAAGTAGGAATTAATCCTTGACAGGAGTCAAAAGGATTTTGATATCATAAATTATTGATGTAAACATAGTAAAGGCACAATTACTCTCGCTCCGAGATTGTCTATGCCATCTACCCACTCTTAACAGACACTCTTGCCCCTGACTTAAGGAAAATCAAACAGGTTATATGATTCATGTGGTCCTTCCTAAGTGTCAACCCATAATTTGGTCATACATTATAGTAGGCAGGTAACACATGAAAGTAACAAATTGTTTTGTCATATCAAAACTAAGGCCAGGCGCAGTGGCTCACACCTGTAATCCTAGCACTCTGGGAGACCGAGGCAGGTGGATTGTTCAAGGTCAGGAGTTCGAAACCAGCCTGAGCAAGAGCGAGGCCCTGTCTCTATTAAAAATAGAAACCAATTAATTGGCCAACTAAAAATATATAGAAAAAATTAGCTGGGCATGGTGGCGCATGCCTGTACTTGGGAGGCTGAGGCAGAAGGATCATTTGAGCCCAGGAGTTTGAGGTTGTTGTGAGCTAGGCTGACGCCACAGCACTCCCTCTAGCCCAGGCAAGAGTGAGACTCTGTCTTAAAAAAAACAAAACAAACAAAAAAACCCACCTTTGTTCTACTGAAAATAGGCCCCAACCTGAAGAATAATAAAAGGGGGGGGGATTAAGCTAGCAATTTATTTTTAAGAAAAAACTAATTATAAACTATTTAAAATTTCATAATACTAATGACCAAAAATACTAAGTAATCACTGATTTGTAAAAGTTGCCTGTCACCACTAAATACAGAAAACAGCTCACACTAGCTATAATTTATTAAATAAATCACAAGTCTTTAAGCCAATCATAACGATCAACAAATCACCAGCAACATGACCAGCGGGGTGAGGGGGGGTGAGGACCAGCTCTTAATGAAAAGGATGCCTACTAAAGAGACGACCAAAATAACTAAACAGACCTCTGTGCTGATTGATGGCATTTTCAACATACTGAATAAATAGGAATGTCAAAAGCACACATACACACAAAAGGAACAATCCAGAGACAAACCTGGCTGTGAAATAACAGTGTGACTTAGTATCCAGAGAATCAAAATAATAAATTCTGAGGTATTTTTCATTTGAGAGATCTTGGGTGTTCATACCACTTTGCCAGTGAAGGAAAATGAAATGCTACCAGGATCTGAAAAGGAGTCTCTGAACAGAGTGCACACTGAATTCCCCTTTAATAAAAAGAGGGCAGGTCTGAAAAATTCTTTTTAACTTCCAGAAGGCCAGATTAAAAACAAAAAAAAGAAAGAAAGAAAATAAATGGCTTTACCCACAGTCTCATGTCTAGGACAGGGCTTTTCTACCAGGCCATGCAAAGTGTCCAAGGCAGAAGCCTCCCACCACGCATTCCCAGACTCTTAACAGCGTCACTCCGGAAACCAAGAGGTCTTGTATTTCCATATCGTTAATGTGAGCCGAAGCACTCTGAACACATTTCCATCCAGACCGGACCAGTAGGGCCACTTCTCTCCACAGCAACCTCCAGTCATTGGCACACTGTGTGCAACCTGTGAGTGAGTGTCACATCCAGGCTGACCTGGCAGCCAGCCGCTACCTTCGCAAAACACTCACTTCACGCCCTTTGTCTAATACTACTTTCTTTGCCTGGGCTCTTCTTTCGGAGAAGAGCAGCCAAAAAGTGTGATAAACAAGCTACACCTTTACCTCTATTCCTCAAATGGGATGCCAAGGTGCAAAGGCACCAGCACCGCCCTGCCATCCACCCGCGGGCACAGACCCGACCGGGCCCCTCCGTTCTGCCCGGGAACGGGCGGAGGGGCGAGGCCATGTTGCGGGGACCCGCGTGCGGTACCTAGCCCCGCCTGAGCCGGGCCGGGCCGATGGGCTGCCGGGTGAGCCCGCTGGCTTACCTTGTTGAGGTGGGGGTTCCGCGTCAGCAGGTAGCCGCGCTGGTGGGTGTGGCGGCGGCGGGGGGCCTCGGGCTCCATGGTCGGCGCGGGGCTCGGCGGCGGGGCGGGCCGGGGCGTGCGGCACGCGCGCTGCAGACGGCGGATGCTGCTGCGGCGCCGGCGCGGACTGCGGCTGTGGCGGCGGCGGCGGCGGCCGCGCGGGGAAAGGCCCCGCGGCTAGGGGCGGGGGCGGGCGTGGGTGGCGAGAGGGGGTGGACGCGGCGGGAGGAGCCGGCGCGAAGCCGGTGTCCCCGGCAGGGCAGCCTGCGAGAAGCGCTGAGTCACGGCAGGAGATCAGCCGAGCCGGCGTGTGAGGAGGAGGAGGAAGAGCGAGGCCCTGGCGGAGCTGCCGGTGCCTGCTGGGCGGGCGCGGCGGGAGCCCGGAGCCCCGGTGCGGCCGGAGTCGCTGGCTGCCCTCCTCGCACGGGGCCCCTGGTCACCGTCGGGCTCGTAATCACAGCTGTAATAGCCCATCTCTATGTGGGACTGGCCTAAGTGCGCTGGGCACCGAATGCTGTCCTTTCCCCAGAGACCCCGGTGGGGAGGCAGGACAGGTTACCCTGCCCGCCGGGGAGGAAGGTGGGAGACGGTGCGAACCCGGGAGGTTGAGGCAGAAGGGATGGCTGCTCGGACACCGAGGGGCACTGCAGCACGGAAGGACTCGCGAGGGGGCCAGGGCTGTTGACAGAAGACCTCGACTGGCTGATAAGAATCAGACTTGGACCCTCCCTTGTTAGTCTCTTGGAGGCTTTCTGTCCACAACCCTCGCCGCGCCGGCTTGCATGCCGGCCAAGCCCAGTGGCCCGAGGCAGGAGGGAACCAACCTTGACCCAGAAAGCCTGGGCTTGGGAACTGGGAGAAAGGCCAGAGAGGAGGCCTCAGGCACAGCACCTTGTCAGTTTCTGTAGATATCCATGGCAACTTTATTTGAATGCCGGGAAAGTAAGAGACAAGGAGTTAGGGTGCAAGGGTGCAATGAACAGTCCTATTTATCTCATGTATAATTTTTCTGGGAGTTCTCTAAACCGCTTGCTCGTTTGCTCTTTTGAATTATGATGGGTAACTCAATCTTTCAGAGCTTCAGTTTCTTCTTTAGTAAACTAAGAGGGTCAAGATAAATTATCTTCCAGCACTGAAATTTTGTTACTGTATTATTGATATTTATGCCTGGAAGTTCAAGGACTGGGGGAGTGGTCAGATCAGAGTTAGCCAAAAGGAGTGTCTGACTAAAAAAACCAATGGTAACGGACACTGAAGTTTTCTATGCCCCAATTTCCTCTTCGGTTAAATAGTATCACTAGTTTCTGCCCTGTTCATCTCTACATTCTGATATTACAAAGGATGGTGTTTGGGATTATTTGTTGCTTTTATATCTCCATAAACTAGACAGACATCCAATCACAATGTTTTCTTCATTTCTAATTATATCACTTTACCTTATTAGAAAGATTTATTATGGTAATTGTTTTTTTGGCCATGCTTATTTATATTCAGAAGCTTCTCTGGCCTAGTCTTTCAATTATCTGGAATTGTTATTTTTTTCTTTTGGTTTCTTTCTCTTTTTTTTGAGGTGGGGTCTTACCCAGTCTATAGTGCAGTGGCACAATCATAACTCATTGCTCCCTGCCTAGGCTCAAGGGATCCTCCAGCTTCAGCATCCCCAGTAGCTAGGACTACAGGCGTGCCCCACCATGCCCAACTATTTGTTTTGCTTTTTTGTACAGACAGTGTCTTGCTATGTTGCCCAGGCTAGTCTCAAACTACTGGCCTCAGCAATCCTCCTGCCTGAGCCTTTCAAAGTGCTGGGATTATAGGCGTGAGCCACTGCCCAGCCTAGTTGTTTTTATAGAAAACATTTTATTGGCATCACAAAGTTCTTTAAAAACATTCCTCATATTTAAATGACACATTTCATTGTGAATTCTATAATCCATAAAAATTAACTCTGTGACATCTAAGAAGAAGGTATACTTTATAAAATTCACTCTCATGAATTAACTGAGGCACCTTACAATTAGAGTGCTTTATGTGAGACAAAAACAGCTTAAAAGCAGTCCTGGGAGCCAAACGCAAGATGCTTAAAGAGAAACAAAAATGTTAGTACGATAGAACCTTATTATAATGAAGCTCTTATTACACAAATTTAGATATATTACCTGTCTATTCCTGTTTCTGAGATTTAATATTTACAGACAGGAAAGCTTTTAAAAATATAGGGAGTAACCCAAAAAGAGTGTATGGCCTCTTCCTCCAAGCCAACATTACAAAGGGATTACAAATATCCTGCCAGCGCAGGTAAAGTTCACATCTTTCATATACGTTTACTTTTCTTATGAAAAGAGCTGCAGTCATCATGACTGATAACAGGATAAGGCCTAGCTGAAGAAACCAGTTTGTACATTCGTAAGAATGCTAGGAAGAATCTATTTTTCCACAGAAATGCTAGCTAGAACATTACATTTCCAGTCCTTTTTAATCTTTTGTAAGGTTAGATTTTATTGCCAAAAATATGTAAGAAAACAAACACATAGAAAAAACTGTATTGTTTTAATTTGCCTTGTAAGAAACTGTGGTTGTGCAGTCATTCTGCACACAATTGTTAACATTGAGAATAGGTGTGATTCACAAATTATGGAACTAGAACCTGTAAGTTTCTGGTATATGGGTGAGAATATAATCAGTCAAAATCGTATTTTTCTTGCCCAAGTTAAAATTAGTTTGCTATACAATGAGTTTTTACAACATAGATTAAAATATGATTGTAATAGATAATCTAATGTCAGTTGATATTATAAGTGCAAAAATTTCAGGAAATATCTAATGGCACATATAGTAATTGGAATAATTACTTTCATGAGAAAAAGATGATCTAATTAAAAAAAGTACCTATATGGTGGTTTGTAATATTAAGTAAATTATCCTGCATTTCTTCACACAGAAATCACATTACTATATCTTTAAAATCTAGTATATATTTTATACTACATGTAATATTTTATATTACAGTGCATTTCAATTTGCACACCAAATTTTTATCAGAAATACTTGATTTATACTTAGATTTTATAAAATTTACAGTTACAATAGTAGATTCATATACCCAAGTTGTTGCAAATATAAAGTTTTCCAATAACTAAATCGAGTATCAGTTTTATATTTAAATTAAAATAAATTAAAATCAAATAAAATTTTAAATTGAGTACCTCATCTCCTCTGGTGATGTTTCAAGTACTTAACAACTAAATGTAGCCAGTGACTATCGAATTAGAAATGACAGATCTAATCCAATGCATTTGGGTCCTTAATTAAATGTTTTAAGTAATTAAAGAAGATCAAATATACATACCTATATTTTTGTAATATTCACATAGAGATTGTTGCATTACTTGCAAAGTAACTTAAGTTACACCACCTTACTAGTCTTTCACTTACATAGCTATATTTATGTGTACCTGCAGCATATTGATCTTCTTTACAAAGCACTGATTCTTTTCCTTCTGAGATAGTCAAGCTAGTTGTTTCATTTCTCAAACTATTTTATTAAAAAGTTAATAATGTCCCAATTGATAACATGGCACATAGAATAAAACTCTGAATTAGTAAGACAAACCTTTAAACAAACCTGGAATTCAGATGGCCAATAAAAGTGTTATACTTCAAGATAGTCAAAATGCTGGTGAAATTTTGCACATCCTCTCAATGTTGCTGCCATCATTTGAAATCTCTTTTCCAATTCCTCTTTCGGAATTATATTTTATTCACTCTAGGTAAACTGTAACACATTCTTTTAAGAGTACTGTATTAGTTTTTACATCCACAGGTGTAAAAAGGGACTGGGACATCAGTGTATCTTTGAGGGGGGACACAATTCCATCCATAAAAAGTATGAAGTCTAGAATCAGACTGACTGGGTTTGAATCTTTGTAGGTCTGTGACTTCAGGAATCTTATTCAGTTCAGTTTCCCCAACTGAAAAATAAGGGTAATAAAAATACCTGTCTTTTAAAGTTTTCATGGAGATTAAATGAGACAATATTTGTGTATTTATTTAATAAATATTTATTGATCACCTACTTTATGTCAGACACTGATCTAGGTCCTGGAAGAATAGTAGTGAATAATACAAACTCCCTGGCATCTGTTAATTATATCCTATTGACACAATAAAAAAGCTATACCATATCATATCATACACTATGTACAAAGCACTTAGAACAGTGCCTGTCCCATAGAAATCACTCAACAAATGTTCTTTTCCTTCAAGATCTAGGTCATCTTAGGAAGCCATCCCCCTTTCCCACATATTTACCCCTTAATTTATTAAAATGTTTATTGAACACTTAGTATTTACTGAGACTAAGACCAGGCACTGGTATGCAAAACATAGGCTTATACAGAGAAACAACCAATACACAAGTAAAGAAGTAGGTACTTACAAAATCTGAACTGTGAAAGAAATTAGTATACACTTCAGCAATCAGTAACATGAAGACTAATTTTTAAATATTTATAATTTTTTTCCTTTTTTTTTAGAGAAAAGGTCTTACCATGTCACCCAGGCTGGTTTTAAACTCCTGGGTTCAAGCAATCCTCCTGCCTTAGCCTCTCAAGTGGCTGGAACTACAGGCTCATGCCACCATGCACCCAGTTCTTCTAAGTTTTTTTAATTGTATTATTTGTATAATACTCGGGATGCTTTGTATTCAAGTACTTGAAAATATTTCTGAATGGTGGAAATATTTTCTCAGGCAGGTATAACTACAAGATAGCTTCAATAACTCTTCATTCACATGTTGATAGTGGATTTGTCTTCACAGAGGATAATCCCAGAAATATTTCATCAACTGTGAAGGTGAAAGCACTCATTTAGATGAGTAATGGCAGGTGTACTTGTCAAAGAGGCATTAAAAGTAGTAGTTTAGAATATGGACTCTGGAATCAGACTTCCTGGGCTCCTGTTCCAGCTCTTTGCCACCTCCAACTTGTGTGCCCTTGTCAAGTTAACCTCCCTTTGTCTCTTCAGATGATTTACCCTCATCACAGTAAGTACTATATGAGTATTTGTCAAATGAAAACAACAAGGGAAATGAATCAGGCACATTGTTATATATGCTTAGTATGAACTTTTGAAAAAAACACTATCCATTACTAGAAGAAACTAAAGTGTTCTAAGAATGTAAATTTTACTTACAACTTCAGCAAGTATAGGTTTTGGCATTAGAAAGTAGAGTTAAGTGATTTGACAAATATTAATCCTTGTGAGAGGAGCTAATGTTGTACTAGATATTTTCTGTTTGTGTTTTTGACTCTCTTAAAGTAAATTTTTTTGAAATTGCTTTTGTTTAAATTTCCTATTTTTCCCAGATAGCACCACAGAATAGCTTCAATAATACATCATTTTTCTATCAAGGTCAGGGGTCAACTATCTACCCATTACATGCTACAGCTTGCCATTCTCATTGTCTGTTGTACCTGTGCCAGTCCAAACCTCTGCTGCAGATTGAGAATGGTGGAGCTGTTCATATTCTACAAGAGGCAAAGAGATTGTGACGCCCCAATATTTGGAAAAGATTGTAGGATATTCTGGTTACTTATTGCTATGTAACATATTATCTCAAAATTTAGTGTCTTGAAACAATAACCATCATTACACTCTCTCTCATGGTTTCTGTGCATTCAGAATTTGGGAAGGGCTTGGCTAGTTAGTTCTGGTTCAGGATTTCTCACTTAGTTGCAGTTAAACTGTGGCTAAGACTGGGAAAATCTAGGGGCTAACAGGTCACCTCTCTTTCTCTCTCACACTGTCTCTCTCTCCAAGTAGTCTCAGGCTCTTTCCAGACATATATTGTCTCTCACTGAAGGCTAATTTGATCTCCTCACAGCATGGCAGCCTCAGGGCAGTCAAACTGCTTACCCAAGGCCAAGGTTTCCAGAGCAAGCATTCCAGGGAACAGGAAAGAAAGTACTTTTCCTCTGGATGACCTTGGAAGTCACATATTATCACTTCTCCCTCACTGTCTTAATCCAAACAGTCACAAAAGCCTGTCTCAATGGGAGGAGTGTCAAAGTTACATTGTAAAAAGATCTTGCGCAATGGGAGAGATGTTGCAGCCATTTGTAAAATGCAATTGCACACACAGAAGTGTGAAGAGATCTGTTTAACTGTTCCCATCACTTTTTTATGTCACTAGCTCATCTGAAATATGAGGAGGTTAGTGTACTTGCCACAAATTATCAACACCAATGTAAAATGTACATGAATAAACAAGCTGAGAAAACCTTATTCCAGAATAGTAATTTAGAGGGTATAACAGGCCCCAATCCTTACTACATCTTCAATGTACCACATGTGGGAGTTGCTGATGATGATTCTAAGTACAAAGAGATCTCAAAGTACCTTTCAAATTGTTTTTGAGGTGATTTAATGAAGTCTATTTTCTTTTAATACTTTGAAAAATAGCAATTCCTAGAAAAGGATATGTTAGCACCCAGCAAGAAAATTTAATTAGCCGTAATACACCAGTCTACAGTATCTTAAGTATCTTAAATAGAAGATTACTAAATTGGGCCAGTTTCAGAGACTGTTAGCACGGAGCAGTGAAAGGGTTATATATTAGAAACAAAAGGCATTTGAGTCCATTGTAACCATGTCCATGGAATTTAGCTCTACTAAGAATACCATATTAAAAACAATACTGGACACTGAATACTGAATGTTTAGAGAATTTTTTTTAATTTGGAAAAATATGCTCTAAAACTGTTGATGGTTTATTTCATTTTATAGTTCTATAATGTTTGATGTTTGTATAAAGAGAATATTTTACTTCTATATTCAGGAAAAAATCATTCTTAAAATTTGGAACATGACCAGAGGGAGGACATAATTAAAGAAATACATGCTAAAATTTTAAGAGTCACAGTTTTTTTTTTCTCTTTTGTTCCAAAGTAACTTGAGATGACAGTTGGGCATTATAACTTCATTACCTTCCTGCAGTATGGATACCTTAAACCCTCTGACTGCCTACCAGTAGGCACTGAAGCCAACCACATAAGGCAACTCTGAGTTGGGGAGGATAAGTTTCATAATACCTTACTCTGCCAAATACATGTGCAGATCCACCCTGCTCTCCTTACTTCAAACAAAGCTGGACAAAAAAACAAACGAAAATAATCTTAAAAAAAATTAAAGCCAAAAAACTTCATAGAAATTTTAGCCTTTTTTCATAACAGTATAGGCTGAAGTTACCATTTAACCTCACCTGGGAAACAGATTATCATATAACTTATTTAATAAATAATTGATGTCATATACAACATGATCTAAGTAGTGATTCTCTAAATGACAGTATTATGTGGCTTTTACTTCTTAGTATCTACTTATATACATATTTTGAAAACTTTGATATTAGAGTTTGAGAAAATGTACATTAAAAAATCATTGATTTTCAAGTCAAGTTTTTCAGACACAAATAAATAGTGCTTCAAAAAACTATTAAAATTTCCCCTCGGGATAAATAGTGAATTATTGATTTAAAATTGGCATTAGTTTCTGATACCATATTAAATTAGTTGCTTTTTTTTTATCTCAAACAGATATTATAAAAAAGGATGATTCAAAAAAAATCACACAAAAGTAAGCATTATTAAGTTGGTTTATTTAATTTGAATAAATCTTAAGAGACAGAATAGTCTTTGTTTTGGAGATCAACTCAAAACACATAGAACCCCAGGCCTGTAACTAGTGGTTAGCATCCAGTGAACTGCCAGAAATACAACTAAGCCGGCATTAAGCACCAACTATCAATCTGTAATGTCACCAGAAACTTGGCATTTCAAATCTGGTTCTAAGCTGAAGCTCCTAGTGTGATGGCAGAGCTCCAGACCTTCTGCTTTATGGGAGAGGGAGAATATGTGCATGAAAGGTTGTACTCAGGAGAGTTACACAAGAGCTTCATTCAGGATGGATGGAGAGACCTGACAGAAAGCACGTAGGCCAGAGTGGGAGTCTGGAGTGTTAAAATAAATTTTGCCATAGCGAAAACAGCAAAACCAAACCATTCTCCTGAAGACATCATCCAGTTTCTGAAGGGAAATTGGGGAAGTTTTGGGCAGGAGAAAAAAAAAATCATATAGGTTTGGTAGAAAAGTTATTAACTTACTTTAGGGTTTTGACAGTAACCAGGCTTTAGATACCTGTTTTCCACGCAAATCCATTCAAAGACTTCCAAATTATATAGAATGGAACTGATACTGATACAGAAACACCTATATGTAATTTTGTTATTTCTAAGCAGTTCAAATTTGGAGATAGGTATTTTTTGCTAGAATCATATGCAAAAAAAAAATTGAAGTAGCAAATCCCTTGCCCCAGCTTCTCCCCACCTCCACCCCTAGAGGGTGTTTATCATCTGTGGCTAATGTCACAGAACAGGAGACTCCCTGGTGTGCTTTCCTCTCCTCTCACTGTCTGGTAATTCAACTGGACTGAGGAGAGACCTGAGACCATTATGCCCCCACCATGGCCTTAGCATAGTGGAGAATAAGAGTAAAGCAGGGATCTTTATCAGGTAAGCCAGAATTGCATAAAGAAACAGTAAGACCAGCCTAAGCAAGAGTGAGACCCCGTCTCTACTAATAATAGAAAGAAATTAATTGGCCAACTAAATATATATAGAAAAAATTAGCCGGGCATGGTGGCACATGCCTGTAGTCCCAGCTACTTGGGAGGCTGAGGCAGAAGGATCCCTTCAGCCCAGGAGT